>JAJEOU010002273.1:0-65280 GCA_021534815.1 Acrocephalus arundinaceus
AGGGGTTAAATCGGAACCGGGGCACCCAAGGGTTAAATCGGAACCGGGGCACCCAAAGGGTTAAACCGGAACCAGACCGGACCCCGAACCGCGGTGCCCGAAGGGTTAAATCGGAACCGGAGCTGGACCCGAGCCAGGGCTCCCAAAGGGTTAAATCGGACGTCCCGGTTCGCCAAGGGTTAAAAATGAATCCAGGCTCCTCAAGGGTTAACGCGGCCGCTCCGGCACCCCAAGGGTTAAAATGAACCCCGGTTCCCCAAGGGTTAACTCGGCCTTCCCGGTGCCCGAAGGGTTAAAAATGAATCCCGGTTCCCCACGGGTTAACTCGGCCGCTCCGGCTCCCCAAGGGTTAACCCGGCTCGGTCCCGCCCGGTTCCCAAAGGGTTAACTCGGCCGTTCCGGTTCCCGAAGGGTTAACGCGGCCGTTCCGGTGCCCCACGGGTTAAAAATGAATCCCGGCTCCCCAAGGGTTAAAAATGAATCCCGGTTCCCCAAGGGTTAACTCAGCCGCTCCGGCTCCCCAAGGGTTAAATCGCCGCTCCCCAAGGGTCAACGTGGCCGTCCCGGTTCCCGAAGGGTTAAATTAGCGGTCCCGGGTTCCCACGGGTTAACGCGGCGGTCCCGGTTCCCGAAGGGTTAACTCGGCCGTTCCGGCACCCCAAGGGTTAAGGCGGCTCCGGTCCCGCCCGGTTCCCCCGCCCAGTTCCCCGAGGGTTAACGCGGCCGTTCCGGTGCCCCACGGGTTAAAAATGAATCTCGGCTCCCCAAGGGTTAAAAATGAATCCCGGTTCCACAAGGGTTAAATCGCCGTTCCCCAAGGGTTAACTCGGCCGCCCCGGCGCTCCAAGGGTTAACGCGGCCGTTCCCGGTTCCCGAAGGGTTAAATCGGAACGGGGGCGCCCCAAGGGTTAACTCGGCCGTTCCGGCTCCTCAAGGGTTAAAAATGAATCCCGGCTCCCGAAGGGTTAAATTAGCGCTCCTGGTTCCCGAAGGGTTAACGCGGCCGTTCCGGTGCCCGAAGGGTTAAATCGGCGGTCCCGGTTCTCCCAGGGTTAACTCGGCCGTTCCGGCGCCCCAAGGGTTAACCCGGCTCGGTCCCGCCCGGTTCTCCCAGGGTTAACTCGGCGGTCCCGGCACCCCAAGGGTTAACCCGCCCCGGTCCCGCCCGGCTCCCCAAGGGTTAACCCGCCCCGATCCCGCCCGGTTCCCCAAGGGTTAACCCGGCTCGGTCCCGCCCGGTTCCCCAAGGGTTAACTCGGCCGTTCCCGAAGGGTTAATGCGGCCGTTCCGGCTCCCCAAGGGTTAACCCGCCCCGGTCCCTCCCGGTTCCCCAAGGGTTAACCCGCCCCGGTCCCTCCCGGCTCCCCAAGGGTTAACCCGCCCCGGTCCCGCCCGGTTCCCCAAGGGTTAACTCGGCCGTTCCGGCTCCCCAAGGGTTAATCCGGCTCGGTCCCGCCCGGCTCCCCAAGGGTTAACTCGGCCGTTCCGGCACCCCAAGGGTTAACCCGCCCCGGTCCCGCCCGGTTCCCCGCCCGTTCCCCCCCCGCCGCCGCTGCCGGGGGCGGTGCGGGCGGTGCGGGCGGTGCGGGCGGTGCGGGCGGCGCTGACATCACGGCCCCGCCGCCCGAGCAGCGGCCGAGCCGCGGGCAGGGCAGGGCGGGCACGGAGCGCTCCCGCAGCGGCCACGGCCTCCAAATCCTCCTCCTCCTCCTCTTCTTCATCATCCTCATCCTCCTCATCCTCCTCTCCTCCGCCTCGCCGTTCCCGGTGCCGCCGGTGCCCGCATGAGCGACACCGAGGTAAGGACGGACGGCGCCGCCCCCCGCGCTGCCGGTGCCCGCAAGGTGCGGCGGGCCCGGCACGGCCCAGCCCAGCCCGGCCCGGCACGGCCCGGCCCGCGGGGTTTGATCGCGGCCCAGCCCCTCCCGCGGCCGCTCCGCTCCGGGCCCGCAGCTCTGCTGCAGTTTTAACCCTTGGAGGGGCCGGAGGGGCCCCGGAGCTGCGCCCGGGGGTGGGGATGGGACCGGAGGGGTGAGGGAGGGGCGGGAGTGCGAACCGGGAATGCGCCGGGGGGGGAACGGCCTGAACGGGGAGGGGAATGGAGCATCCTCCGGACCGGGAATGCGCCGGGGAGAGAACGGCCTGAACGGGGAGGGGAACGGAGCATCCTCCGGACCGGGAATGCGCCGGGGAGAGAACGGCTGAGAGGGGAGGGGAACGGAGCATCCTCCGGACCGGGAATGCGCCGGGGAGAGAACGGCCTGAACGGGGAGGGGAACGGAGCATCCTCCGGACCGGGAATGCGCCGGGGAGAGAATCGGCTGAGAGGGGAGGGGAACGGAGCATCCTCCGAACCGGGAATGCACCGGGGAGAGAATCGGCTGAGAGGGGAGGGGAACGGAGCATCCTCCGAACCGGGAATGCACCGGGGAGAGAATCGGCTGAACGGGGAGGGGAACGGAGCATCCTCCGGACCGGGAATGCACCGGGGAGAGAATCGGCTGAGAGGGGAGGGGAACGGAGCATCCCCCGAACCGGGAATGTGCCGGGGAGAGAATCGGCTGAATGGGGAGGGGAACGGAGCATCCTCCGAACCGGGAATGCACCGGGGAGAGAATCGGCTGAATGGGGAGGGGAACGGAGCATCCTCCGAACCGGGAATGCACCGGGGAGAGAATCGGCTGAATGGGGAGGGGAACGGAGCATCCTCCGAACCGGGAATGCACCGGGGAGAGAATCGGCTGAACGGAGCGAGAATCGGCCCGAGGGGAGCATCCTCCGAACCGGGAATTCTCCGGGGAGGGAATGGCCTGAATGGAGCATCCCCTGAACCGGGAATGCGCCGGGGAGGGAACGGCCTGAACGGAGCATCCTCCAAACCGGGAACCGGGAATTCTCCGGGAAGGGAATCGGCTGAACGGGGAGGGAATGGCCTGAACGGGGAGGAATCGGCTGAATGGAGCGAGAATGGCCGGAGCAGAGCATCCCCTGAACCGGGAATCTGCCAGACTGGGAATCGCCTGAACGGAGCATCCCCCGAACCGGGAATGCGCCGGAGCAAGAATCCTCCGGACCGGGCATCGCCTAAACAGAGCATCCCCCGGACTGGGAATCCTCCAGAGCGAGAATCCTCGGGACTGAGAATCCTCCAGAGCGAGAATCCTCGGGACTGAGAATCCTCCCCAGCGAGCATCCCCTAAACCGAGCATCCTCCAAACCCAGAATCCTCCGGACCCAGAATCCTCCCCTGAGCAGAGAATCATCCAAACCCAGAATCCTCCAAACCCAGAGTTCCCTGGACCGAGAATCCTCCGGACTGAGAATCCTCCGGACCAAGAATCCTCCGGACTGAGCATCCTCCCCTAAACTGAGAATCTTCCCAACCGAGAATCCCTCAAACCCAGAATCCTCCAAACCGCGCGTTCCCTAAACCTGGCATCCCCTAAACCCAGCATACCCCAAACCCGGCATCCCCTACACCAAACCCAACATCCCCCAAACCGAGAATCCCCCAAACCCAGCATCCTCCAAATCCAGCATCACCTAAACCCAGAATCCCCTAAAACCAGAATCCTCCGGACTGAGAATCGTCCCCCAAACCCAACATCCCCCAAACTGAGAATCCCTCAAACCCAGAATCCTCCAAACCGCGCGTTCCCTAAACCTGGCATCCCCTAAACCCAACCCAACATCCCCTAAACCAAACCCAGCATCCCCCAAACCAAGAATCCCTTGGACCAAACATCCCCAAACCCAACATCCCTAAACTCAGAATCCCCCAAACCAAACCCACCATCCCCTAAGCCCCAAATCCCCCAAACCCAACATCCCCCAAACTGAGCATCCCCTAAAACCCGAACCCTCTAAACTGAGAATCCCCCAAACCCAGCATCCCCTAAAGCCAGAATCCCCTAAAACCAGAATTCCCCAGACCAAACATCCCTCAAACCCCAAATCCCCCAAACCCAGAATCCCCTAAACCAGAATCCTCTAAACCCAGGATCCTCCAAACCCAACATCCCCCAAACCCCAAATCCCCCAAACCCAGCATCCCCTAAAGCCAGAATCCCCTAAAACCAGAATTCCCCAAACCCCAAATCCCCCAAACCCCAAATCCCCCAAACACATCCCCCAAATCCCAAATCCCCAAACCCCAAATCCCCCAAACACAGCATCCCCTAAAACCAGAATCCCTAAACCAAACATCCCCTAAAATCAGCATCCCTTAAACCCAGCATCCCCTAAAACCAAACCCAACATCCCCCAAACCCAGAATCCCCAAACCCCAAATCCTCCAAACCCAGAATCCCCCAAACCCGGCATTCCCCAAACCCAATCCAACATCCCTAAACCCCAAATCCCCTAATCCCTCAAACCCCAAATCCCCCAAACCCAGCATCCCCTAAAACCAGAATTCCCCAAACCCCAAATCCCTCAAACCCAGAATCCCCTAAACCCGGAATCCCCTAAATCAGGGCTGCAGTTGGAAGCCGGGCCTGGAATTGGGAACGCTCATTCCCAAGGTTTTTCCTGGAGCGGGAATGGATTTATCCCAGAAAACGGGAAAGTGCCTGGGGCAGGATGAGGAATTCTCCATGGATTTCCAGGGAATGGATTTATCCCAGAAAAGGGAAAACATCCACGGCAGGACGAGGAATTCCCTGTGGATTTCCAGGGAATGGATTTATCCTGGAAAAGGGAAAACATCCACGGCAGCACAAGGAATTCCCTGTGGATTTCCAGGGAATGGATTTATCCTGGAAAAGGGAAAACATCCACGGCAGCACAAGGAATTCCCTGTGGATTTCCAGGGAATGGATTTATCCTGGAAAAGGGAAAACATCCACGGCAGCACAAGGAATTCCCTGTGGATTTCCAGGGAATGGATTTATCCTGGAAAAGGGAAAACATCCACGGCAGCACAAGGAATTCTCCGTGGATTTCCAGGGAATGGATTTATCCCGGAAAAGGGAAAACACCCATGGCAGGACGAGGAATTCCCTGTGGATTTCCAGGGAATGGATTTATCCCAGAAAATGGGAAAACATCCATGGCAGCACAAGGAATTCTCTGTGGATTTCCAGGGAATGGATTTATCCCGGAAAAGGGAAAACACCCACGGCAGGACAAGGAATTCTCTGTGGATTTCCAGGGAATGGATTTATCCTGGAAAAGGGAAAACATCCACGGCAGCACAAGGAATTCTCTGTGGATTTCCAGGGAATGGATTTATCCTGGAAAAGGGAAAACATCCACGGCAGGATAAGGAATTCTCCATGGATTTCCAGGGAATGGATTTATCCCAGAAAATGGGAAAACACCCATGGCAGCACAAGGAATTCTCCGTGGATTTCCAGGGAATGGATTTATCCCGGAAAATGGGAAAACACCCATGGCAGGACGAGGAATTCCCTGTGGATTTCCAGGGAATGGATTTATCCCGGAAAAGGGAAAACACCCATGGCAGCACAAGGAATTCTCTGTGGATTTCCAGGGAATGGATTTATCCCAGAAAACGGGAAAACACCCACGGTAGGATGAGGAATTCTCTGTGGATTTCCAGGGAATGGATTTATCCCAGAAAAGGGAAAGCGCCCATGGATTCTCTGTGGATTTCCAGGGATGAGCAAATGGAAAAGTTTTTCCATCTTTTCCCCAAATTCCCGCTGTCCCACCCCAGCTCTCGCTGTGGATTTTCTCTCCCGGATGGATGAAATCCAAAGGAATTCCAGGAGCAGCTCCCTGACCCGGCCCAGGATCGATTCCAGGGATTTTTTGGGACACGGATCCGGGGAATTTCAATCCCTGGATGCGGGGAGGGAAAAGGGAAGTGGGATGAGGCCGGGACAGAATTTTCCGGGAGAATTGTGGGATTCAGGGATGGGATTTATTCCCACGGAAAAGCAGGAAAAGGGGGGAGGGATCCCCAGGGAATTCCCGGCTTCCTGCCCCGGCTGCCGCCGGCGTTTTCCGGGATGGGAATTTGGGATTCTCCCACGCCGGGGCTTGGAAACTTTTCCAAAGCTGGAAAATATTCCCGAGAAATTTTTCCTAGGATGAAAATCCAGCAGGAAAATCGAGTGCACAGAGGGATTGGGAGGGATTTTTCCCGGGATTTTTAAAAGGTTGGAATATTTCCTGGATCCATCCCGCCCCCCTCCCTTCCCTCCGCAGCCGGAGCCGCCGCTCCTTCCTGGGGGAGCTGGGAATTAAAAATAGGATGAGGCCGGATCCTTGGGAATGCTGGGAGAGCCAGAATTCCCGGGAATCTTGGATATCGTGGAATGGCCGCTCCGGCTTTTTATTTCCCCCAAAATTCCAGAGGAATTTTTTAATTCCCAGGAATCTCGGATACCGTGGAATGGCCACTCTGGTTTTTTATTTCCACCAAAATTCCAGAGGATCTGTAGGAATCCTTGGGAAGGGAAGAGCATCCCCAAATTTTGGGAATTCCTGATGGAAGCGGGAATGGAGGGAGTTGGGATGGGAAAGGAAAGAGATTCCATTGGCAGGAAAATGGGAACGGGATCCTTGGGAATGTCCAGGTGGGAACATCCAGGTGGGAATGTCCAAGTGGAAAATATCCAAGTGGGAATATCCGGGTGGGAATATCCAGGTGGGAACGTCCGAGTGGGAATATCTGGGAATATCCAAATGGGAATATCCAAGGGGAATATCTGGGAATATCCAGGTGGAAATATCCAGGTGGGAATATCCAGGTGGGAATATCCAGGTGGGAATTTCCAAGTGGGAACATCTGGGTGGGAATGTCCAGGTGGGAATGTCCGAGTGGGAATATCTGGGAATATCCAAATGGAAATATCTGAGTAGGAATATTGGAGTGGGAACATCCAGGTGGGAATGTCCAAGTTGGAAATATCCAAGGGGGAATATCTGGGAATGTCCAGGTGGGAATTTCCAAGTGGGAATTTCCAAGTGGGAGTTTCCAGGTGCGAATGTCCAGGTGGGAATATCTGGGAATATCCAAATGGGAATATCCAAGGGGGAATATCTGGGAAAGTCCAGGTGGAAATATCCAGGTGGGAATATCCAAGTGGGAATATCCAGGTGGGAATTTCCAAGTGGGAATTTCCAAGTGGGAACGTCCGAGTGGGAATGTCCAGGTGCGAATGTCCAGGTGGGAATTTCCGAGTGGGAATATCTGGGAATATCCAAATGGGAATACCTGAGTGGGAATATTTGAGTGGGAATATCCGGGTGGGAATGTCCAAATGGGAATATCCAAGGGGGAATATCTGGGAATATCCAGGTGGGAATATCCAGGTGGGAATATCTGGGAATATCCAGGTGGGAATATCCAGGTGGGAATATCCAGGTGGGAATGACCAAATGGGAATATCCAAGGGGGAATATCTGGGAATATCCAGGTGGGAATATCCAGGTGGGAATATCCAGGTGGGAATTTCCAAGTGGGAGTTTCCAGGTGCGAATGTCCAGGTGGGAATATCTGGGAATATCCAAATGGGAATATCCAAGGGGGAATATCTGGGAATATCCAGGTGGAAATATCCAGGTGGAAATATCCAGGTGGGAATATCCAGGTGGGAATATCTGGGAATATCCAGGTGGGAATATCCAGGTGGGAATATCTGGGAATATCCAGGTGGGAATGACCAAATGGGAATATCCAAGGGGGAATATCTGGGAATATCCAGGTGGGAATATCCAGGTGGGAATATCTGGGAATATCCAGGTGGGAATATCCAGGTGGGAATTCTGCGGTCAAGGAGGAGCTGGAGAATTTCCCCTTGGATCAGCTGCTCCCAACTCCTTCCATTCCAGAGGCTGCTCCCAAATCCCAAATCCCAAATCCCAAATCCCAAATCCCAAATTAACAAATCACTGGGATCTGGGGGCGGGGTCATTTCGGGAAGAGGGATTGGAAATGGTTGGAATTTTTTCCCGAAAAACGCCGCTGAAAGGAGGATGGGCCCGGGATGATCCCGTGGGATAAATTGGAAAAATCACGGAGCCGGGATCTGAAGGAATGGGGAATTCTGAAGGGAAGCCAAAGGAAATCCCGGCCCCAACCAAAACCTCACCCACGGCACCGCCTGCCCTCGGTGTTCTTAATGAGTGTTAATTGGGATTCTGCACAATTAATTGGGATTCAAAGGAGTTAATTGGGATTCCACCCAATTAATTGGGATTCAAAGGAATTAATTGAGATGCCACACAATTAATTGGGATTGTCACAATTAATTGGGATCCTGCGCAATTAATTGGGATTCAAAGGAGTTAATTGGGATCCTTCCCAATTAATTGGGATTCCATGCAATTCATTGGGATTCTTGCAATTAGTTGGGATTCAAAGGAGTTAATTGGGATTCTCACAATTAATTGGGATTCAAAGGAGTTAATTAGGATTCTCACAATTAATTGGGATTCAAAGGAGTTAATTGGGATTCTCACAATTAATTGGGATTGTCACAATTAATTGGGATCCTGCACAAGTAATTTGTATTCTTGGAATTAATTGGTATCCTGTGCAATTAATTTGGATTCAAAGGAGTTAATTGGGATCCTGCACAATTAGTTGGGATTCAAAGGAGTTAATTGGGATTCTCACAATTAATTGGGATTCAAAGGAATTAATTGGGATCCTGCACAATTAGTTGGGATTCAAAGGAGTTAATTGGGATTCTCACAATTAATTGGGATTGTCACAATTAATTGGGATCCTGCACAACTAATTTGTATTCTTGGAATTAATTGGGATCCTGCGCAATTAATTTGGATTCAAAGGAGTTAATTGGGATCCTGCACAATTAATTGGGATTATCGCAATTAGTTGGGATTCAAAGGAGTTAATTGGGATTCTGTGCAATTAATTGGGATTCAAAGGAGTTAATTGGGATCCTGTGCAATTAATTGGGATTCTCACAATTCATTGGGATCCTGCACAACTAATTTGGATTCTTGGAATTAATTGTGATCCTGTGCAATTAATTGGGATTCAAAGGAGTTAATTGGGATCCTCACAATTAATTGGGATTCAAAGGAGTTAATTGGGATTCTCGCAATTAATTTGGATTCTTGGAATTAATTGGGATCCTGCGCAATTAATTGGGATTCAAAGGAGTTAATTGGGATTCTCACAATTAATTGGGATCCTGCGCAATTAATTGGGATTCAAAGGAGTTAATTGGGATTCAAAGGAGTTAATTGGGATTCTCACAATTAATTGGGATTCAAAGGAATTAATTGGGATCCTGCGCAATTAATTGGGATTGTCACAATTAATTGGGATTCCATGCAATTCATTGGGATTCTCACAATTAATTTGGATTCAAAGGAGTTAATTGGGATCCTGCACAATTAATTTGGATTCAAAGGAGTTAATTGGGATTCTCACAATTAATTGAGATTCTGTGCAATTAATTGGGATTCTTGCAATTCATTGGGATTCTCGCAATTAATTGGGATTCAAAGGAGTTAATTGGGATCCTGTGCAATTAATTGGGATTGTCACAATTAATTGGGATTCAAAGGAGTTAATTTGGATTCTCACAATTAATTGGGACTCTTGCAATTAATTGGGATCCTGCCCAATTAATTTGGGATTGTCACAATTAATTGGGACTCCCAGGAGTTAATTGGGATCCTGGCAATTAATTGGGATTCTTGCAATTAATTGGGATTCTCACAATTAATTGGGCCTCCCAGGAGTTAATTGGGGCGGTTACCGGGGCCTGCCGGGATCCGTAGCTCCCACCCGGCTCATTCCCATCCCCCTTCCCGCTCTTTTTCCGTTTTTTCCGGAATTTTATCGGACCCTGAATGGTTCCATTCATCCCGCAGCCATCCCGGATTCCGATCTCCCGAGTCATTCCCTAAATCCGGGGGGAAAAATAACCCCAAACCCCCCTCGGGGTGGAGGGGCCCTCTGAATCCCGGATTCCGGAATTCCCGGGAATCCGGCGCTCCTTTGTTTGTGCCGAAGGCTCCCGGGCACGGATCTGCGGTGGGAAAAGCTCCGGGAGCGGAATTCCCGGGAAAAGCCGAGCCAGGGAAAAGCTGGAGAGGTCAAGGAGTGGAAAAATCGGGATGGATGAATCAGGATTGATAAATTGGGATGGATAAATTTGGATGGATAAATTTGGATCGATAAATTGGGATGGATAAATTGGGATGGATAAATTGGGATCAATAAATTGGGATGGATAAATTGGGATGGATAAATTGGGATGGATAAATTGGGATGGATAAATTGGGATGGATAAATTGGGATCAATAAATTGGGATGGATAAATTGGGATCGATATATTGGGATGGATAAATTGGGATGGATAAATTGGGATGGATAAATTGGGATGGATAAATTGGGATGGATAAATTGGGATGGATAAATCGGGATGGATAAATTGGGAAGGATAAATCGGGATGGATGAATTGGGATGGATAAATTGGGATGAATGAATTGGGATGAATAAATTGGGATCAATTAAATTGGGATGGATAAATTGGGATGGATAAATCGGGATGGATAAATCGGGATGGATGAATTGGGATGGATAAATTGGGATGGATAAATCAGGATTGATAAATTGGGATGGATAAATTTGGATGGATAAATCAGGATGGATAAATCGGGATGGATAAATTGGGATGGATAAATTGGGATCGATTAAATTGGGATGGATAAATTGTGATGGATAAATTGGGATCAATTAAATTGGGATGGATAAATTGGGATGGATAAATTGGGATGGATAAATTGGGATGGATAAATTGGGATGGATAAATTGGGATGGATAAATTTGGATCAATTAAATTGGGATGGATAAATTGGGATGGATAAATTGGGATGGATAAATTGGGATGGATAAATTGGGATGGATGAATTGGGATGGATAAATTGGGATGGATAAATTGGGATCGATTAAATTGGGATGGATAAATTGGGATGGATAAATTGGGATGGATAAATTGGGATGGATAAATTGGGATGGATAAATTGGGATCGATAAATTTGGATCGATAAATCGGGATCAATAAATCGGGATCTGAGCCTGGATCGGGGCGTGGCCGTGGGAGATCCGGTTGGATGGGAAATATTGGGAATGTTGGGAATGTTGGGAATGGTGGCAGCCCCATCCCAGTGTCCGAAGCTTTTCCAGGCTCAGCTGAAATCCAAGGAATTCCGGGATTTGGATCGGATCCGTAATTCCCATGGATGAGCCCCTGGGTTGATCCCGCTCATTCCGATTTTTCCGTCTCCGACTTCCCTAAAATTCCCTCAAGATGGGGAAAAGCCTGGAATGGTTTTTCCCCTGAAGGAAACGGAATTTTGATGGATTCCGACCGGGAATTTTCCCCTCCGGAAATGGCGGCTCCTCCCAGCAACTCCTGTGGGACAAATCCCAACAAATGGCGCAAAATAATTGTGGAAGATGGTGGGAAAATGATGGAAAAATGATGGGAAATGATGGAAAAATGATGGGAAAATGATGGAAAATGATGGAAAAATGATGGGAAAATGATGGGAAAATTATGGAAAAAATGATGGAAAAATGATGGGAAAACGATGAAAAAAATGATGGAAAATGATGGAAAAATGATGGGAAATGATGGGAAATGATGGGAAAATGATGGGGAAATGATGGGAAAATGATGGAAAATGATGGGAAAAATGATGGAAAATGATGGGAAAATTATGGAGAATGGTGGGAAAATGATGGAAAAATGGTGGGAAAATGATGGAAAAATTATGGGAAAATGATGGAAAAATTATGGGGAAATTATGGAAAATTTATGGAAAAATGATGGAAAAATGATGGGAAATGATGGGAAAATCATGGAAAAATTCCACTGAGGCCTGGAGTTCATCCCAAACCCTCTGGGTCGTTATCCCTGATTTATCCCTGATTTATCCCCGCTCCCCAATTTTTCGGGATCGATCCCGGTTGGAATTCGGGATCCAAAGAATTTTTTTCCTTCTTTTCCAGGCTCCTGGAGCAGCCCCGATTCCCTGAGCTCCGCGTCCGTCCCGGGGGAGCCGGAGCCGAGCAGGGCAGGTGAGGAGCCCCGGGAACATTCCCGGGATTCGGGATGGGAACATTCCCGGGATTTGGGATGGGAACGTTCCCGGGATTTGGGATGGGAACATTCCCAGGATTCGGGATGGGAACATTCCCAGGATTCAGGATGGGAACATTCCCGGGATTTGGGATGGGAACATTCCCAGGATTTGGGATGGGAACATTCCCGGGATTTGGGATGGGAACATTCCCGGGATTTGGGATGGGAACATTCCCAGGATTTGGGATGGGAACATTCCCGGGATTTGGGATGGGAACATTCCCGGGATTTGGGATGGGAACATTCCTGGGATTCGGGATGGGAACATTCCCGGGATTCGAGATGGGAACATTCCTGGGATTCGGGATGGGAACATTCCCGGGATTCAGGGCCTGGGTTGGGAATTTCCCATCCCAAATTTCCCCACGGGAATTCGCTTCCATGGAGTTTTTATCCTTTGGAATGTGGATTTCCTCCCAGGGTTTGACCCCATTATCCCAAAAAACCTCAAATCCCTGGAATTAAGAATTAGAGGGAATTAATGAAGGGAATTAATTATGGGAATGTCATGGATTTCCTCCTGGAGTTTGACCCCATTATCCCAAAAAATCCTCACTGGATCAAATCCCTGGAATGGTTGGGAATGAGGATGGAGGGAATTAATTTAGGGAATTAATTTAGGGAATGACCCGGAATGAATGGAAAACCGGGCTGGGGATGAACATTCCATGCAGGCTCATCCAGAGAGATCCCAAATCCCGACGGGATCATCCCAACCTCTGGAAAAGGGAACTTGGCATGAAGATTCCTCCCCAAAAATTCCAGGAAAATCTGAGGGGGAAAAACGGGATTTGAGGCACATCCCAAGGCGGGGGAGGGGAAAATCAAGGAAAACCGGGGAAAACAGGGAAAAGAGGGAAAACAGGGAAAACAGGGAAAACAGGGAAAAGAGGGAAAACAGGGAAAACAAGGAAAACAGGGAAAACAGGGAAATCAAGGAAAACAGGGAAAACAGGGAAATCAAGGAAAACAGGGAAAACAGGGAAAACAAGGAAAACAGGAAAAACAAGGAAAACAGGGAAATCAGGGAAAACAAGGAAAACAGGGAAAACAGGGAAAACAAGGAAAACAAGGAAAACAGGGAAAACAGGGATAACAGGGAAAACAGGGAAAACAAGGAAAACAAGGAAAACAGGGAAAACAGGGAAAACAGGGAAAACAGGGAAAACAAGGAAATCATGGATAACAAGGAATTCAAGGATAACAAGGAAAACAAGGAAATCATGGATAACAAGGAAAACAGGGATCACGATTTCTCCGGAGCACAAGGGGAGCCTTGTCCGGGCTCGGATTCCCGGGCTCGGGGCCCTCGGTGCCATCCCGTGACCTTCGGCCTCCGCCGGCGCTTCCCGGGAAACGGGAACGGCAGCTGGAATATCCATGGATCCTTCCCCTTTTATTTCTGGATTTGGTTGTTCTCGTTCCTTTGTTTCTGTTGGAAGTTTGGGAGAAACTTCCTCAAAAAATCCTTTTGGGACTTGGGGTTTGGAAGCTCAAATCCCGGGAATATTTGGGATTTTTTATATGGAAACAGGAATGTGCAGCCTGGAATATCCCCTGGATCCCGGTGGTTTTCCTGCCCCTTTTATTTGTGGATTTTATTCCTTTATTTCTGCTGGAAAAGTTTGGGAGAAACTTCCCCAAAAATCCTTTTGGGATTTTGGGTTTGGAAGCTCAAATCCCGGGAATATTTGGGATTTTTTATATGGAATTAGGAATGGCAGCCTGGAATATCCATCGGATCTCGGTGGTTTTCCTTCCGCTTTTATTTGTGGATTTTATTCCTTTTTATTCCTTTTTATTCCTTTTTATTCCTTTTAATTCCTTTTAATTCCTTTATCCCTTTGTTCCTTTATTCCTTTGTTTCTGTTGGAAAAGTTTGGGAGAAACTTCCCCAAAAAATCCTTTTGGGATTTGGGGTTTGGGAGCTGAAATCCCGGGAATATTTGGGATTTTTTATATGGAATTGGGAATGGCAGCCTGGAATATTTTATTTCCATATTTGGGCCATTTTTGTTTCTTTGTTTCTGCTGGAAAAGTTTGGGAGAATCTTCCCCAAAAATCCTTTTGGGATTTTGGGTTTGGGAGCTGAAATCCCGGGAATATTTGGGATTTTTTGTATGGAAAGGGAGATGGGAATTGGGAATGGCAGCCTGGAATATTTTATTTCCATATTTGGGCCATTTTTGTTTCTTTATTTCTGCTGGAAAAGTTTGGGAGAAACTTCCCCAAAAATTCTTTTGGGATTTTGGGTTTGGGAGCTCAAATCCCGGGAATATTTGGGATTTTTTTATATGGAAACAGGAATG
The DNA here is from genome assembly GCA_021534815.1 of Acrocephalus arundinaceus. Classification (NCBI taxonomy): domain Eukaryota; kingdom Metazoa; phylum Chordata; class Aves; order Passeriformes; family Sylviidae; genus Acrocephalus; species Acrocephalus arundinaceus. The sequence goes on from JAJEOU010002273.1 coordinate 14,412, forward strand.
GCAGCCTGGAATATCCATCGGATCCCGCTGGTTTTCCTTCCGCTTTTATTTGTGGATTTTATTCCTTTTTATTTCCTTTTTATTCCTTTTTATTCCCTTTTAATTCCTTTTAATTCCTTTTTATTCCTTTTATTCCCTTTTTATTCCTTTTTATTCCTCCTTATTCCTTTTAATTCCTTTTTATTCATTTATTCCTTTGGTCCTTTATTCCTTTGTTTCTGTTGGAAAAGTTTGGGAGAAACTTCCCCAAAAAATCCTTTTGGGATTTGGGGTTTGGAAGCTCAAATCCTGGGAATATTTGGGATTTTTTATATGGAAACGGGAATGGGAATTGGGAATGTGCAGCCTGGAATATTTTATTTCCATATTTGGGCCATTTTTGTTTCTTTGTTTCTGCTGGAAAAGTTTGGGAGAATCTTCCCCAAAAAATCCTTTTGGGATTTGGGGTTTGGAAGCTCAAATCCCGGGAATATTTGGGATTTTTTACATGGAAAGGAAGAGCTGTCGGAGCTGTTCCTGCTTTGGAAAAATCCCCGGAAAAAGAAAATTCCTGGGATAAATAAATTTCTCTCCCTACGGAATTTTTCCCCCATGGGATCCCTTTCCCTGCCAATTCCATCCCTTTCATTCCCAGTTTAAATTGGCTTTTCCCACTTTTTTTCCCATAAAAAATCTGACTCTGGGAAAGGTCGGATCCATGGGATCTTCCCACTTTTCCTCAGGATCGATCCAAACCGCCGGAAAATCCCGACGGATCCGAGGATTTCTGAAATAATTCCCACGGATGAATCCCTTGCGCTCATTCCAATGGGAAAAACGATTTTTCCACTCTTCCTGAATTCCCAAAAAATCGGGAAAAAATCCCAGAATTTTTTTTTCCCCTCAAGGGACGGGAATTCCCAGGAGCCGGAGGAGGGAGAATTCCCGGGGCGGCTCCGGGGGCTGGGAATGTTTTGTTCTCCCTTGGAATTCGGAAAACGGAGTGGGAGGAAACTCCGGGCTCGCTTCCGGGATTTTTTTCCGGAATTTTGGGATTGTTCCAGGCACTGGGAAAGTTTGGGATTTTTTCCCTCCTTTGGGAGTTTTCCCAGTTGGAAAATGATCCAAGCTCAGCTCCCTGCGGAAAAGTTTTGGCGCCTTCCCAAGAATTCCATGTGGGAATTTGGGAAGCGGCTCCGTGATCCGGGAGGGATGAGGATTCCCGGGAGCTTTTTCCCGATTTTTGGAAGTCATTCCCAGGATTTCTGGGAAGTCAAAATCCTTGAGAAGTCGAATTCCAGGGAAAATCCCAGGCTGGAAAAACCTGGGAGATTCCCGGCTGGAATTGTCCCATTCCATGGATTCTGTCGCTCTCCCAGGCTGCTCCAAACTCACCTGGAACATTCCAAGGATTTTCGGATCTCTGGGAATTCCGGCCCGGCCCCTCCCCACTTCCCGATATCCCACGATCCCGCTTTTTTTAAAAAATAGAAATCCACAATTTTTATGGAATTGCTTCCCTAGGGAAGAATTAAATTCCAATATCCCACGATCCCACTTTTTTTAAAACCAGAAATCCATGATTTTCATGGAATTCCTTCCTGATATTCCACGATCCCACTTTTTTTAAAACCAGAAATCCATGAATTTCATGGAATTCCTTCCTGATATTCCATGATCCCACTTTTTTAAAACCAGAAATCCATGATTTTCATGGAATTACTTCCCTAGGGAAGAATTAAATCCCCATATCCCACAATCCTGCTTTTTTTAAAACCAGAAATCCATGAATTTCATGGAATTCCTTCCTGATATTCCACGATCCCACTTTTTTTAAAACCAGAAATCCATGAATTTCATGGAATTCCTTCCTGATATTCCACGATCCCACTTTTTTAAAACCAGAAATCCATGATTTTCATGGAATTGCTTCCCTAGGGAAGAATTCCTTCCCGGTATCCCACGATCCCGCTTTTTTAAAATGGAAATCCATGAATTTCATGGAATTCCTTCCTGATATTCCACGATCCCACTTTTTTTAAAACCAGAAATCCGTGATTTTCATGGAATTCCTTCCTGATATTCCACGATCCCACTTTTTTAAAAAACAGGAATTCACGATTTTCCTGGAATTACTTCCCTAGGGAAGAATTCCTTCCCAGTATCCCATGATCCCACTTTTTTTAAAAACGGAAATCCATGATTTTCATGGAATTCCTTCCTGATATTCCACGATCCCACTTTTTTAAAACCAGAAATCCATGATTTTCCTGGAATTGCTTCCCTAGGGAAGAATTCCTTCCCGGTACCCCACAATCCTGCTTTTTTTAAAACCAGAAATCCATGAATTTCATGGAATTCCTTCCTGATATTCCACGATCCCACTTTTTTAAAAAACAGGAATTCACGATTTTCCTGGAATTACTTCCCTAGGGAAGAATTCCTTCCCCATATCCCACAATCCCACTTTTTTTAAAACCAGAAATCCATGAATTTCATGGAATTCCTTCCTGATATTCCACAATCCCACTTTTTTAAAAAACAGGAATTCACGATTTTCCTGGAATTGCTTCCCTAGGGAAGAATTAAATCCCCATATTCCACGATCCCGCTTTTTTAAAACCAGAAATCCATGATTTTCATGGAATTGCTTCCCTAGGGAAGAATTAAATCCCCATATCCCACGATCCCGCTTTTTTAAAATGGAAATCCATGATTTTCATGGAATTGCTTCATCCTCTGGAATTATTATTCCTTTGTGGAATTATCCGAACCAGGGAGGCTGAAACGGGATCAGAATTCCCAAAAATTCCCGGCTGGGGTGGGATCCCGGCCCTGCGGAGCAGCCGGAAGGGATCTGGGGCGTTTCCCCCGGAATTCCCGGGAAATGAACGGAATTTTCTCCTCTCCCTCTCCGCACAGAGCTCCATGAGGGACCTGCCCAAGTCTGAGGCGCTGGGGAGCAAGCGCGGCCTGGTGAGTGTCCCGAGCCTGGAATTCCGGCCGGGAATGCCACAGAATCCATGGAAAACACAGCCCGAGCCAGCCCAGAGCCCCACCCGGGGCAGGGATCCCTCGGGATGTTGGGAATTCCACGTGCTGGGGGGTTTCTCTCTTGGGTTGAGGTGTTGAGGTCGGATCAGGAATTCCAAATGCGTGGTGAGGTTGGATTGGGAATTCCAAACCCAGGGCCAGGCTCGATTGGGAATTCCAGCCCCATGGTGATGTTGGATTGGGAATTCCAAACCCGTGGTGACTTTGGATTGGGAATTCCAAACCCAGGGCCAGGTTGGATCGGGAATTCCAGACTCATGGCTGGGGTTGGATTGCAATGGAGATGTTGGATCAGGAATTCCAGCCCTGCAGTGAGGCTGGATTGGGAATTCCAGACCAGTGGCGATGTTGGATTGGGAATTCCAAACCCATGGTGAGGTTGGATTGGGAATTCCAGCCCCATGGCTGGGTTAGATTGGGAATTCCAGCCCTGCAGTGAGGTTGGATCAGGAATTCCAGTCCCATGGTGATGTTGGATTGGGAATTCCAAACGTGTGGTGAGGTTGGATTGGGAAATCCAAACCCATGGCCAGGCTGGATTCAGAATTCCAGTCCCATGGTGAAGTTGGATTGGGAATTCCAAACCAAGATTGGATTGGGAATTCCAAGCCCACAGTGAGGCTGGATTGGAATTCCAGCCCCATGGTGAGATTGGATTGGGAATTCCAAGCCCACAGTGAGGCTGGATTGGAATTCCAGCCCCATGGTGAGGTTGGATTGAGAATTCCAAACCCATGGCTGGGGCTGGATTGGGAATTCCAGCCCCAGGGCCAGGCTGGATTGGAATTCCAGCCCCATGGTGATGTTGGATTGGGAATTCCAAACTCATGGCTGGGATTGGATTGGAATGGCGATGTTGGATCAGGAATTCCAGCCCTGCGGTGAGGCTGGATTGGGAATTCCAGCCCTGTGATGAGGTCGGATCAGGAATTCCAACCCCGTGACGAGGCTGGATTGGGAATTCCAACCCCGTGACGAGGCTGGATTGGGAATTCCAGCCCCAGGACCAGGCTGGGTTGGGAATTCCAAACCGAGATTGGATTGGGAATTCCAAACCCACAGTGAGGCTGGATTGGAATTCCAGCTCCATGGTGAGGTTGGATTGGGAATTCCAAACCCATGGCTGGGGTTGGATTGGAATGGAGATGTTGGATCAGGAATTCCAGCCCTGCGGTGAGGCTGGATTGGGAATTCCAGCCCCAGGGCCAGGTTGGATTGGGAAATCCAAACCCATGGTGAGGCTGGATTCAGAATTCCAGCTCCATGGTGAAGTTGGATTGGGAATTCCAAACTGAGATTGGATTGGGAATTCCAAACCCACAGTGAGGCTGGATTGGAATTCCAGCTCCATGGTGATGTTGGATCGGGAATTCCAAACCCATGGCTGGGGCTGGATTGGAATGGCGATGTTGGATCAGGGATTCCAGCCCCGTGGTGAGGCTGGATTGGGAATTCCAAACCTGCCGTGAGGCTGGATCAGGAATTCCAAATTCATGACTGGGCTGGGTTGGGAATTCCAAACGTGTGGTGAGGTTGGATCAGGAATTCCAGCCCCGTGGTGAAGTTGGATTGGGAATTCCAAACCTGTGGTGATGTTGGATTGGGAATTCCAAACTGAGATTGGATTGGGAATTCCAAACCCATGGTGAGGCTGGATTGGGAATTCCAAACCCATGGTGATGTTGGATTGGGAATTCCAAACCCATGGTGAGGCTGGATTGGGAATTCCAGCCCCAGGGCCAGGCTGGATTGGAATTCCAGCCCCATGGCGATGTTGGATCGGGAATTCCAAACCTGTGGTGACTTTGGATTGGGAATTCCAAACCCAGGGCCAGGTTGGATCGGGAATTCCAGACTCATGGCTGGGGTTGGATTGGAATGGCGATGTTGGATCAGGAATTCCAGCCCTGCGGTGAGGCTGGATTGGGAATTCCAGCCCCAGGGCCAGGTTGGATTGGGAATTCCAAACCCATGGTGAGGTTGGATTGGGAATTCCAGCCCCAGGGCCAGGTTGGATTGGGAATTCCAAACCCATGGTGAGGTTGGATTGAGAATTCCAAACGTGTGGTGAGGTTGGATCAGGAATTCCAGCCCTGCAGTGAGGCTGGATTGGGAATTCCAGCCCCAGGGCCAGGTTGGATTGGGAATTCCAAATTCATGGCTGGGCGGAATTGGGAATTCCAAACCCATGGTGAAGTTGGACTGGGAATTCAAAACCCATGGCTGAGGTCAATTGGGAATTTCAGCCCCGTGGTGAGATTGGATTGGATTGGATTGGATTGGATTGGATTGGATTGGATTGGATTGGATTGGATTGGATTGGATTGGATTGGATTGGATTGGATTGGATTGGATTGGATTGGATTGGATTGGATTGGATTGGATTGGATTGGGAATTCCAGCCCCATGGCTGGGCTAGATTGGGAATTTTAGCCCTGCAATGAGGTTGGATCAGGAATTCCAGCTCCGTGGTGAGGTTGGAATGGGAATTCCAAACCCACGGTGAGGCTGGATTGGAATTCCAGCTCCATGGTGAGGTTGGATTGGGAATTCCAAACTCATGGCTGGGATTGGATTGGGATGGCGATGTTGGATCAGGAATTCCAGCCCCAGGGCCAGGCTGGATTGGGAATTCCAGCCCCAGGGCCAGGCTGGATCAGGAATTCCAGCCCCAGGGCCAGGCTGGATCAGGAATTCCAGCTCCTGCTCCCGAGTTTCCCCCTCCCAGTGGAAGGAATTCCTGCACTGGGATGGGGCCGTGCCTTTGGAGCGGCTCTCCCGGCGCGTTTTGGGGTTTTCCAGCCTGGATTTCACCTCAATCCCAAAAAAAATCCAGGATACCAATCCCAAATATCTCACTGGGCAGGATTTGGGATCACCCCAAACCCAATCCTTTGGGATCCATCCCTCAATCCTGCGGAATCCACCGGAAATTCGGGATCACGGCTCCATCCCGGGAATCCCCTCTGGAATGTGGGACAGCAGCGAGTCCAGAGGGGATTTATCCCAAAAAAATTCCCAAATTTTCACATTTTTCCCCATTTTCCACACGGGGTGTCAGTGGGGGTGGGATTGGGCAGCTCCGGCTCCTTCCCAGAGATTCCAGATCCTGGATTTCCCTCTGGAAAATCCCGTTTGTGCCGGGTCTGAATGGAGCCATTGATGCTGGAAAGGTCAAACTCCGGCGTTCCTGACCTTTCCCATGGAAAAAAAACTTCCCGGGATGCGCCCGGATCCGGAGGCCGGGAGGGAAAAACAACCCCGGGCTGGGGTCGGAGTTGGGATTGCTACAAAATCCCAAAATTCCCACAAAACCCCAAATTCCCACAAAATCCCCAAAATTCCCACAAAATCCCCAAAATTCCCACAAAATCCCCAAATTCCCACTGAAAACCCCAAATTCCCACAAAATCCCAAAATTCCCACAAAATCCCAAAATTCCCACAAAATCCCAAAATTCCCACAAAATTCCCACAAAATCCCAAAATTCCCACAAAACCCCAAAATTCCCACAAAACCCCAAAACTCCCACAAAATCCCCAAAATTCCCACAAAATTCCCACAAAACCCCAAAATTCCGATAAAACCCCAAAACTCCCACAAAATCCCCAAAATTCCCACAAAATTCCCACAAAACCCCAAAATTCCGATAAAACCCCAAAATTCCCACAAACCCCCAAAACTCCCACAAAACCCCAAAATTCCCACAAACCCCCAAAACTCCCACAAAACCCCAAAATTCCTACGAAAAACCCCAAAATTCCCCACAAAAAAACCCAAATTCCCACAGAAAACCCCAAAATTCCCACAAAACCCCAAACTCCCACAAAACCCCAAAACTCCACAAAATCCCCAAAATTCCCACAAAATTCCCACAAAACCCCAAAATTCCGATAAAACCCCAAAACTCCCACAAAATCCCCAAAATTCCCACAAAATCCCAAAACTCCCACAAAATTCCCACAAAACCCTAAAATTCCCACAAAACCCCAAAATTCCCACAATCCCAAAATTCCCACAAACCCCCAAAATTCCCACAAAATTCCCACAAATCCCCAAAATTCCCACAATCCCAAAATTCCCACAAAACTCCAAAACTCCCACAAACCCAAAAATTCCCACAAAACCCCAAAAATTCCCATAAAATCCCAAACTCCCACAAAACCCCAAAATTCCCACAAATCCCCAAAATTCCCACAAAACCCCAAAACTCCCACAAAACCCCAAAATTCCCACAAAACCCCACCTCAGTTTTATCCCAAAAATCCCAGGCTGGGGAATTTTGGTCCCAACAAAGCAGGAAAATCGGGAATCACAAGATCCTGGATCCCTCCCTGAAAACCCCGGAGTTTTTCCCTTTGGAATTCCTTTTCCCAATGATTTCCCTGACCAAATCCCAAACATTTGGTGAGGCTGGATTGGGAATTCCAGCCCCACAGTTGGAATTTTTTCCCCTCCACCCAACCCATCGGAAGAACACCAAATCCCAAGGAAAATCCCACAATTCCCAATAAAAACCCTCGGCACACCAAAAGCTGCCGGAAGGGCAAAATTCCAAGATAAAAAACCACAGGAAAGGAGGAATTTTTCCCAAAAATTCCCAGGTGGAGGCCGGGATGAATTCCCGGCTCCGTGCGGATTAACGACCGCCGCCATTTTTAGGACATCCAGGGTTTTTCGGGATTAAGGCCGCGGCTCTGCCCGGAGCTTCGTTCCCGATTTTTCCGCCGTTCCCGAGGGATGAAAGGATCCTTGGAAATCCCAAACTTGCGGAGATGGAGCTGCTCCCGCTGCCGGGAATGCGGGAAAAGGGTCAAGGGCACCTGGGGGGTCAATCCCGGGGTTTTTTCCCGGTTTTCCAGCTGCTGATATTCCAAGGGAATGAGGGAATGAGGGAATGAGGGCAGAGCCCATGGAATTTTTTTCCTGGTTTTCCAGGCATTGCTGTTCCCAGGGAATGAGGGCAGAGGAATTTTTCCCCTGGGATTTTATTCCCAGATTCCCAGGCATCGATATTCCCAAGAAATGAGGGCAGAGCCGATGGAATTTTACCCCTGGGATTTTATTCCCGGTTTTCCAGGCACTGCTGTTCCCAGGGAATGAGGGCAGAGCCCATGGAATTTTTTTCCCGGTTTTCCAGGCATTGTTATTCCCAAGAAATGAGGGCAGAGCCCATGGAATTTTATTCCTGGGATTTTTTTCCCGGTTTTCCAGGCATTGCTGTTCCCAGGGAATGAGGGAATGAGGGCAGAGGAATTTTTCCCCTGGGATTTTATTCCCAGATTCCCAGGCACCGATATTCCCAAGAAATGAGGGCAGAGCCCATGGAATTTTACCCCTGGGATTTTATTCCCGGTTTTCCAGGCATTGCTGTTCCCAGGGAATGAGGGCAGAGCCCATGGAATTTTTTTCCCGGTTTTTCAGGCATCGATATTCCCAAGAAATGAGGGCAGAGCCGCTGGAATTTTATTCCTGGGATTTTTTTCCCGGTTTTCCAGGCATTGCTGTTCCCAGGGAATGAGGGCAGAACCCATGGAATTTTTTTCCCGGTTTTCCAGGCATTGTTATTCCCAAGAAATGAGGGCAGACCTCATGGAATTTTATTCCTAGGATTTTATTCCCGGTTTTCCAGGCACCGATATTCCCAGGGAATCAGGGCAGAGCCCATGGAATTTTATTTCCGGGATTTTTTTCCCGGTTTTCCAGGCATTGCTGTTCCCAGGGAATGAGGGCAGAGGAATTTTTCCCCTGGGATTTTATTCCCAGATTCCCAGGCATCGATATTCCCAAGAAATGAGGGCAGAGCCGATGGAATTTTACCCCTGGGATTTTATTCCCGGTTTTCCAGGTGCCGATATTCCCAGGGAATGAGGGAATGAGGGCAGAGCCGCTGGAATTTTATTCCTGGGATTTTTTTCCCGGTTTTCCAGGCGTCGATATTCCCAGGGAATGAGGGCAGAGCCCATGGAATTTTTTTCCCGGTTTTCCAGGCATTGTTATTCCCAAGAAATGAGGGCAGAGCCCATGGAATTTTATTTCCAGGATTTTTTTTCCCCAGTTTTCCAAGCATTGCCATTCCCAGGGCAGGGAATTCCCGGGCATTGCTGTTCCCAGGGAATCAGGGCAGAGCCACTGGAATTTTATTCCCGGGATTTTTTTCCCGGTTTTCCAGGCATTGCTGTTCCCAGGGAATGAGGGAATGAGGGCAGAGGAATTTTTCCCCTGGGATTTTATTCCCAGATTCCCAGGCATCGATATTCCCAGGGAATGAGGGCAGACCTCATGGAATTTTGTTCCCGGGATTTTTTTCCTGGTTTTCCAGGCATCGATATTCCAAGGGAATGAGGGAATGAAGGCAGAACCAATGGAATTTTATTCCTGGGATTTTTTTCCCGGTTTTCCAGGCGTTGATATTCCCAAGAAATGAGGGCAGACCCCCTGGAATTTTATTCCCGGCCTTTGGGAGCCCTTCCAGCCGAAGGTTTTTTTGGGAATGTTCCTGTGGGAATGGAACCATCCCGATGCTTCCGTGTCCCAGCAGGGAAAAATGGATTGGGAACAGGAGATTGGGATTTTTTGGGAATTCTCATCCTGGATTTTCCCACAAATGTTGTTGCAGGAAAACCAGATTGGGAATGGGAGAACAACTGGAATGGGGTTTTTTGGGAATTCTGATCCCTGGATTTTCTCATGGATATCATGGTGGGAAAAACAAATCAGGAATGTGAGAACAACCAGGAATGGGGTGGGATTTTTTGGGAATTCTGATCCCGGATTGTCCCGCAGATGTCATGGAGGGAAAAAACGAGTCGGGAACGGGAGAACAACCAGGATTGGGGTTTTTTTGGGAATTCTGATCCCGGATTTCCCCGCAGATGTCATGGCAGGAAAAACAGATTGGGAATGGGAAAGCAACTGGGAATGGGGTTTTTTGGGAATTCTGATCCCTGGATTTTCCCATGGATGTCATGGAGGGAAAAACAGATCGGGAATGGGAGAACAACCGGGAATGGGGTTTCTTTGGGAATTCTGATCTGGGATTCTCCCACAGATGTCATGGTGGGAAAAACGAATCGGGAACGGGAGAACAACCAGGAATGGGGGTTTTTTTGGGAATTCTGATCCCCGGATTGTCCTGCAGATGTCATGGCGGGAAAAACAAATTGGGAATGGGAAAACAAGTGGGAATGGGATTTTTTGGGAATTCCGATCCGTGTGTTTTCCCACAGATGTCATGGCGGGAAAAACAAATTGGGAATGAGAGAATCACTGGGAATGGGGTTTTTTTTGGGAATTCTGATCCCAGGATTTCCTTGCAGATGTCATGGTGGGAAAAACGAATCGGGAACGGGAGAACAACCAGGAATTGCGTTTTTTTGGAAATTCTGATCCCGGGATTTCCCCGCAGATGTCATGGCGGGAAAAACGAATCGGGAACGGGAGAACAACCAGGAATGGGGTTTTTTTGGGAATTCTGATCCCGGATTCTCCCTGCAGATGTCATGGCAGGAAAAACAGATTGGGAATGGGAGAACAAGTGGGAATGGGATTTTTTTGGGAATTCTGATCTGGGATTTTCCCGCAGATGTCATGGCGGGAAAAACAGATCGGAAATGGGAAAGCAACCAGGAATTGGGGTTTTTTTGGGAATTCTGATCCAGGATTTCCCCACAGATGTCATGGTGGGAAAAACAAATCAGGAATGTGAGAACAACCAGGAATGGGGGTTTTTTTGGGAATTCTGATCCCGGATTTCCCCGCAGATGTCATGGCGGCCGCAGTACCGCAGCTCCAAGTTCCGGAACGTTTACGGGAAGGCGGCGAGCCGGGAGCATTGCTTCGACGGCGTCCCCATCACCAAGAACGTGCACGACAACCATTTCTGTGCCGTCAACGCGCGCTTCCTGGCCATCGTCACCGAGAGCGCCGGCGGCGGCTCCTTCCTCGTCATCCCGCTGGAGCAGGTCAGATTCCCAACGGGAATTCCCAAAAAGTGGCCAAATTTCATTTTTCTGGATGGGAATTCCCAAGAAAGTGGCCAAATCCCATTTTCCTGGATGGGAATTTCCAAAGGTAGTTGTTACTTAAAATCCTGCTGCTTTTCCTGAGGTTTCCTCATCATCTTGCTGGAGCAGGTGAGATTCCCAACGGGAATTCCCAAAAAAGGGGACAAAGCTCATTTTTCTGGATGGGAATTCCCAAAAAAGTGGCCAAATCTCCTTTTCCTGGATGGGAATTCCCAAAAAAGTCCCAAATCTCCTTTTCCTTGATGGGAATTCCCAAAGCGTTCAAATTCCTACTTGGTTTTTTTGGGGTTTCCGCATCATCCCGCTGGAGCAGGTCAGAGTCCAATGGGAATTCCCAAAAAGTGCCCAAATCTCCTTTGCCTGGATGGGAATTCCCAAAAAAGTGGCCAAATTTCTGGTGCTTTTCCAGGGGTTTCCTCATCCTGCTGGAGCAGATGAGATTCCTGGTGGGAATTCCCGAAGTGTCCAAATCTTTTCCTGGATGGGAATTCCCAAAGCGTTCAAATTCCTGCTTGGTTTTTTTGGGGTTTCCGCATCATCCCGCTGGAGCAGGTTAGAGTCCAACGGGAAGTCCCAAAAAAGGGGATAAAGCTCATTTTTCTGGATGGGAATTCCCAAAAAAGTGGCCAAATTCCTGTTGGTTTTCCTGGGGTTTGTTTGTCATCCTGCTGGAACAGGTGAGATTCCCAACGGGAATTCCCAAAAAGTGGCCAAAGCTCATTTTCCTGGATGGGAATTCCCAAAAAAGTGGCCAAATTCCCGATGCTTTTCCCGGGGTTTTTTTGTCATCCTGCTGGAGCAAGTGAGATTCCAGATGGGAATTCCCAAAGTATTCATTCAAATTCCTGCTCTTTTTCCTGGAGTTTTTTGTCATCCCACTGGAGCAGGTGAGAGTCCCCATGGGAATTCCCAGAAAAGGGGACAAAGCTCGTTTTTCTGGATGGGAATTCCCAAGAAAGTGGCCAAATTCCTGAAACTTTTCCAGGGGTTTCCTCATCCCGCTGGAGCAGGTGAGAGGCCCAACGGGAATTCCCAAAATGTGCCCAAATCTCCTTTTCCTGGACGGGAATTCCCAAGAAAGTGGCCAAATTTCTGGTGCTTTTCCAGGGGTTTCCTCATCCTGCTGGAGCAGGTGAGATTCCTGATGGGAATTCCCAGAAAAGGGGACAAATCTCCTTTGCCTGGATGGGAATTCCCAATGTGTTCAAGTTTCCAATGCTTTTCCTGATGTTTCCTCATCATCTTGCTAGAGCAGGTGAGATTCCCAATGGGAATTCCCAAAAAAGTGTCCAAATCTCATTTTTCTGAATGAGAATTCCCAAAGTGTTCAAATTCCTGCTCTTTTTCCTGGGGTTTTTTTGTCATCCTGCTGGAGCAGGTGAGATTCCCTATGGGAATTCCCAAAAAAGTGCCCAAATCCCATTTTCCTGGATGGGAATTCCCAAAATGTTCAAATTCCTGATGCTTTTCCTGAGTTTTCCTCGTCATCCCACTGGAGCAGGTCAGAGTGCAGCGGGAATTCCCAAAAAAGGGGACAAAACTCATTTTTCTGGATGGGAATTCCCAAAGAAGTGGCCAAATCCCATTTTCCTGGATGGGAATTCCCAAAGTGTCCAAATTCTGCTCCTTTTCCTCAGGTTTTTTCTCACCTGCTGGAGCAGGTGGGACTCCCTGCAGGAATTCCCAAAAAAGTGGCCAAATCTCCTTTTCCTGGATGGGAATTCCCAAGAAAGTGGCCAAATTCCCAAATTCCCAGAATTCCAGCTGGGAGGGGAAGCTGGGATAACCAGGAGCTCTCCCTGGATTTTTTTATTTCCCCCCCATCCCATAATTCCTTCCAGCCTCTCCCCCGTCCCACATTCCCGAATTTCTCCGTCCGTCCCTTCCGGAGGCAGCTCCGGATGGAAGGACGGAATTCTAATCAGGAATTAATTGTGGAGCACAGCTTGAGCCTCATTAATATTCCCGGGAAAACAAAAAACCCGGGAGCGTGCGGATCCTCACGGATCCCGGCTGGAATCTCCATCCCAAATCCTGCAGAACCACCCCAAATTCCCAGAAAATCCCATATTTTTTCCTGGGATCAAAGCAGGGACGGCATTCCAAAGGGATCCTCGGGAATGCTGGGAATTCCGGCGGATAAATCCTGGCTGGATGAGTTCATAAATTCCCAATTTTTAAAAAAAATTTTATTTTTTTTTTCCATCCGGAGCCTGATGAGCTCGTTAAGGAGAAACTCGTTTTCCTGGCAAACCAGCCCTAATTAATTGGGCTCCTTAATTAGAAGCTGATGAAGGTAACCCGGATACGGCTCCGTGGAGTCGCCGCCGTATTTTTGGAGCTTTTCCCTGGATTTTTTTTTGCCCTCAGGGACGCTCCCGGAATCTGGGCCGGGGCCGGCTGCTCCTCCTGGCTCATCCCAAAAAATCCCAAAAAAATCCCCCCAAAAAATCCCAAAAAATCCCCCAAAAATCCCAAAAAATCCCCAAAAATCAAAAAATCCAAAAAAATCCCCCCAAAATCCAAAAAAATCCCAAAAAATCCCCAAAAAACCCCCCAAAAATCCCAAAAAACCCCAAAAATCAAGAAATCCAAAAAAATCCCCCCAAAATCCCAAAAAAATCCCCAAAACCCCCCCAAAAATCCCAAAAAATCCCAAAAATCAAAAAATCCCAAAAAATCCCAAAATATCCCAAAATATCCCCAAAAATCAAAAAAATCCCAAAAAATCCCAAAATATCCCCAAAAATCAAAAAAATCCAAAAAAATTCCCCCCAAAATCCCACAAAATCCCAAGAAATCCCCAACCCCCCCCCCAAAAATCCCAAAAAATCCCCAAAATCAAGAAATCCAAAAAAATCCCCCAAAATCCCAAAAAATCCCAAAAAACCCCCAAAAAATCCCAAAAAAATCCCAAAAATCAAAAAAATCCCAAAAAATCCCTAAATATCCCAAAATATCCCCAAAAATCAAAAAAATCCCAAAAAATCCCAAAATATCCCCAAAAAGCCTCCAAAAAATCCCAAAAAATTCCCCAAAATCAAAAAATCCAAAAAAATCCCCCAAAAATCCCAAAAAATCCCCAAAAAATAAAAAAAAAACCCCAAAAAATCCCCAAAAACCCTAAAAATCCCGGGGTTTTCATGGAATGATCCCAGGGATTGGGAAGAGGGAAATTTTTTCCTCCTTCCTCTCGGATTCCTCGGGATTGGGATAAAAATATCCCGGGGAGTGGGTGAGGGATGGGGAGGAGCGGGATCGGCTCCGTAGGAATGGGAGAATTCCGGGATCCGGGAATGGTTGGGTTTGGGAAGGACCTTGGAGCTCTTCCCGTTCTGTGGGAAGGGCGGGAATGGGGTTGGGATGGGGAAAAAGATGGATTTGGGGTGGGAAAAATTATGGATTTGGGATGGGGAAAAAGATGGATTTGGGATGGGGAAAAAAAGATGGATTTGGGATGGAGAAAAGGTTGGATTTGGGATGGGGAAAAAAGATGGATTTGGGATGGGAGAAATGATGGATTTGGGATGAGGAAAAGTCTGGATTTGGGATGTTCCAGGGCTGATTTTGGGATGGGAGAAATGATGGATTTGGGATAGGGCAGGGCTGGATTTGGGATGGGAAAAAATGGATTTGGGATGAGGAAAAGGCTGGATTTAGGGTTGGAACACGGCTGGATTTGGGGTGGGAAAAAAGATGGATTTGGGATGGAGAAAGTTGGATTTGGGATGGGGAAAAAAGATGGATTTGGGATGGGGAAAAAAAGATGGATTTGGGATGGGAAAAAGGCTGGATTTGGGATAAGACCAGGCTGGATTTGGGATAGAAAAAAGGTTGGATTTGGGATGGGGAAAAAGCTGGATTTAGGGTTGGAACAGGACTGGATTTGGGATGTTCCAGGGCTGGATTTGGGATGGGAACAGGGATGGATTTAGGGTTGGAACAGGGCTGGATTTGGGATAGGGAAAAGGCTGGATTTGGGATAAGATTTGGATGGATTTGGGATAGAAAAAAGGTTGGATTTGGGATGGGGAAAATGCTGGATTTGGGGTTGGAACAGGGCTGGATTTGGGATGAGGAAAAGTCTGGATTTGGGATGTTCCAGGGCTGATTTTGGGATGGGAGAAATGATGGATTTGGGATAGGGCAGGGCTGGATTTGGGATGGGAAAAAATGGATTTGGGATGAGGAAAAGGCTGGATTTAGGGTTGGAACATGGCTGGTTTTGGGGTGGGAAAGACTGGATTTGGGATGGGAGAAATGATGGATTTGGGATGGGGCAGGGCTGGATTTGGGATGGGAAAATGGATTTGGGATGAGGAAAAAGCTGGATTTAGGGTTGGAACAAGGCTGGATTTGGGATGTTCCAGGGCTGGATTTGGGATGGGAACAGAGATGGATTTAGGGTTGGAACAGGGCTGGATTTGGGGTGGGAAAAGGCTGGATTTGGGATGAGGAAAAGGCTGGATTTGGGATAGAACAGGGCTGGAGCTCCGGCAAAGCTGGAGAGGGATTTGGGATCAGGATTTGGGATCAGGATTTGGGATCAGGATTTGAGATCAGGATTTGGGATCAGGATTTGAGATCAGGATTTGGGATCAGGATTTGGGATCAGGATTTTGTTGGGATCCCTTTGCAGGGAATCACTTCTGTGGGAACAGCGGGGTTTTTGTTCCTGCTGGGAATTGTTTCCCAGAGGCAGCCGCTGTCCTGGAATGTCCCGGGATGTTCCGGAATGTCCCGGAATGTTCCGGAATGTTCCCTGCCGAAGGGAGCGGAGCAGCCGCTGTTTATCCGCAGGAAGCCAAAATCCAAACTCTGCTGCCGTCACTGCCGGGAATGTGGGAAGGGCTGGATTGGGGATGGGGAAAAGCTGGATTTGGGATGGGAAAAATGATGGATCTGGGATGGGAACAGGCTGGATTTGGGATGGGAAAAATGATGGATTTGGGATGGGAAAAATGATGGATTTGGGATGGGAACAGGCTGGATTTGGGATGGGAAAAATGATGGATTTGGGATGGGGGAAAAGCTGGATTTTGGATGGGAAAAATGATGGATTTGGGATGGGAACAGGCTGGATTTGGGATGGGAAAAATGATGGATTTGGGATGGGAGGAGAAACGCCACATTTGGGATTGGGACAAATTTGGATTTGGGATGTTCCAGGGCTGGATTTGGGATGGGGACAGGGTGGGATTTGGGATGAGAAAAATGCTGGAATTGGGGTGGGAAAAAGATGGATTTGGGATGGGGGAAAACTGGATTTGGGATGGGAAAAATAATGGATTTGGGATGGGAACAGGCTGGATTTGGGATGGGAAAAATGATGGATTTGGGATGGGAAAAATGATGGATTTGGGATGTTCCAGGGCTGGATTTGGGATGGGGACAGGGCGGGATTTGAGATGAGAAAAATGCTGGAATTGGGGTGGGAAAAAGATGGATTTGGGATGGGGGAAAACTGGATTTGGGATGGGACAAGGTTGGATTTGGGATGAGGAAAAGATGGAATTGCTCCTGGTTTGTGCTTTCCAGGGGAAAAGCAGATTTTGGGAATTCCAGGTATTGAAATAATTTATCCAAGATTTCCAGCCATTCCCAGGGAAAGAATTCCTTCTACACCCCCTAAACCCCCCAAATTTGCTGTTTTACCAAATAATTTTCCCCTTTTCCCAACATAACCCAAAGGATTTTTCCAAATAATTTTCCCCTTTTTTCCCCAAATAATTTTCCCCTTTTTTCCCAAATAATTTTCCCCTTTTTCCCAAATAATTTTCACCATTTTTCCAGACAATTTTCCCCTTTTCCCAAATAATTTTCACCATTTTTCCAGACAATTTTCCCCTTTTTTCCCCAAATAATTTTCCCAAATAATTTTCACCATTTTCCCTGATAATTTCCCCCTTTTTTCCCAACACCACCCGAAGGATTTTCCCTTTTCCGAGCTGCCGGAATTTTTCCCTTCCAGCCTTTTCCCTGGAAAACCTCGGCGCTGCCTCGGAGCCGGGATTGCTCCGGGCTGTCCCTGCGGGGCCGGAATCTGGGTCAGCTCCCCCCAGCTCCGGGGATTAGGATTCACCTTGGATTAACTCCCGCCTGTCAGGCCCTGCTGAAAAAGCCGCCGGAATCCTGGAAATTTTTAGGGATTTCTCCCTTTTATTCCCTTTATTTTTTCTTTTCCTGGGAATGGCGCATTCCTTGGTTTTTTCCTGCTGTTTTAGATCAAAATTCCGGATTTCTGGGGTGGAAATGATCCCAAAGAACCAAACCTGGTGTTGTCCTGTAAAAATCCCGATAAATTTTTGGGAAATCCTAACCAGACTCAGCGTTGTCCTCTTGAAATCCCGATAAATTTTTGGGAAATCCTAACCAGACTCAGCGTTGTCCTCTTAGAATCCCGATAAATTTTTTGGGAAAATCCACCGGATCTTATGGAAAAGGGATTGACTGGGCTGATTCCTCAGAGGAAAAGCGGTGGGATTTGAATTTGTGCCGTTAAAAATTCCATCTGCCTGGAATTCTGTGGTTTCTGTGGGAATTTTTGCTGTGGTCGGGGATGCAGATCGGAAATTTGGGAAAAGCGGGAAAAGCCGAGCCTTGGGGGCTGGAATATTTCATCTAACGGAGAAAAAAGCAGGAATTCCATCCCAGGAATTCCCTGGGAGGCAGAACTGAGGAATCCCCGACATTCCCGCCTTTCCTTTCCCTTCTCTGCCTCATCTTTGGGGAATTTCCCTTCCCAAATCCTTCCCCTGCAGCCCGAGGGAGGAAAAAATCCCAAAAAATTCCTGGCGCTGATCCGACACCCCGGAGCTGCTGAGGGCAGAATTCCCAGCACGTCCCTTTGTTCCCCATGAAAAGTCAGGGAAGGAAAAATCCATGAAATATTCAGCGGCCGTGCCGAGCTGACCCAGATATTCCAGAGGCTCCGAGCGCGGCTCCGGCACGGAGCCAGCCGGGAGCAGGGCAGGACATCCTGGTGGGAATCTTCCCGGGATGCTCCGGGAAAATTTTGGGAATTCCATAGGGAAAGGGCCCATCCGGGTGGGGTCACGGATGGAGGATGAGCAGGAGTTGGGTGATCCCGGAGTTCGGGGTTTGTTCTGTGGAGGAAAACTTAGGGAAAATGGTGAACCCGAAATGTGGGAGGAGAATCTGAAATTTGGGAGGGGAATCTGAAATTTGGGAGGGAAATCCGAAATTTGGGAGGGGAATCTGAAATTTGGGAAAGGAATCTGAAATTTGGGAGAGGAATCCAAAATTTGGGAGAGGAATCTGAAATTTGGGAAAGGAATCTGAAATTTGGGAGGGGAATCCAAAGTTTGGGAGGGAAATCCAAACCTTGGGAGAGGAATCCAAAATTTGGGAAGGGGAATCCAAAATTTGGGAGGGGAATCTGAAATTTGGGAGAGGAATCTGAAATTTGGGAGGGGAATCCAAAATCTGGGAGAAATATCCAAAATTTGGGAGGGAAATACAATTTCTTGTCCCTGCAAACACCAATTTCTCCCAAAATTCCATGATTTTCCCAACGTTTTCCTTGATTTCCCATTCCAGACCAGCCGGATTGAGCCAAACAATCCCAAAATTTGTGGTTACCAGGGAAACAATTTCCCATTCCTGAAAACACAAATTTCTCCCCAAATTTGATGATTTTTCCCAATTTTTTCCTTGATTTCCCATTCCAGACTGGCCGGATCGAGCCAAACAATCCCAAAATTTGTGGTCACCAGGGAAGCAATTTCCAATTCCTGAAAACACCAATTTCTCCCAAAATTCCATGATTTTCTGGATGTTTTCCTTGATTTCCCATTCCAGACCGGCCGGATCGAGCCAAACAATCCCAAAATTTGTGGTCACCAGGGAAACAATTTCCAATCCCTGAAAACATCAATTTCTCCCAAATTTTGATGATTTTTCCCAATTTTCCCTTGATTTCCTGTTCCAGACCGGCCGGATCGAGCCGAACTATCACAAAATTTGTGGTTACCACGGAAACAATTTCCAATTCCCGCAAACACCAATTTCTCCCAAAATTTGATGATTTTCCCAATTTTTTCCTTGATTTCCTGTTCCAGACCGGCCGGATCGAGCCAAATTATCCCAAAGTTTGTGGTCACCAGGGAAACAATTTCCAATCCCTGAAAACACCAATTTCTCCCCAAATTTAATGATTTTCCCGATGTTTTCCTTGATTTCCTGTTCCAGACCGGCCGGATCGAGCCGAACTATCCCAAAGTTTGCGGCCACCAGGGAAATGTGCTGGACATCAAGTGGAACCCCTTCATTGAGAACATCATCGCCTCCTGCTCCGAGGACACCTCGGTGAGTCGGAATTCCGGGATGAGATTCCCAGATCCGTCCGCGCTCCCGACCCCGTCGATGATTCCCCGTTCCTGGATTTCCGTGGCGTTGGTTTTGGGAATGCTGAGGGATGGGAGATCAAAGATGATCCCGAATTTTGCCCAGCCTCCCGTTCCAGGGAATTCCCAGCGGGACCACCAGCAGTGGGGCTGACTCTGAAATTCCCAAAAACCTTTATTTTTTGGGAATGAGACCTTTTGAGGCCGGAATTTGGGACTCTACAAGCGCCATTCTAGGTGCAGATCTGGAAAATTCCAGAGCCTGGATTTTTTCCCAAGGGATCCCAAGAATTTGTTATTTATCCTTGAGGGGCCACCAGCAGCAGGGCTGATCCCGAAATTCCCGAAAGCTTTTATTTGGGAATGAGATCTTTCAAGGCCGGGATTTGGGACTCTCCAAACGCCATTCTGAGTGTGGATCTGGAAAATTCCGGAAGGGGGATTTTTATCAAGGGATCCCAAGGATTCTTTATTTATCCTTGAGGGGCCACCAGCAGCAGGGCTGATCCTGGAATTCCTGGATAAGACAGGAATTCAAGGATGGGAGTTGGGATGGTCCAAACGCCATTCCAGGTGCGGATCTGTCCTGGCCAGATTTTTCCCCAAGGGATCCCAAGGGTTTGACCCTGAAATTCCCCAAAACCTTTATTTTCTGGGAATGGGAGCTTTTAAGGGACTTGGGACTCTCCAAACGCCATTCCAGGTGTGGATCTGGAAAATTCTGGAAGGGGGATTTTTATCAAGGGATCCCAAGGATTCAATATTTATCCTTGAGGGGCAATCAGCAGCGGGGCTGATCCCGAAATTCCCAAAAGCTTTTATTTGGGAATGAGACCATTCAAGGCCGGGATTTGGGACTCTCCAAACCCCATTCCAGGTGCGGATCTGGAAAATTCTGGAGCCTGGATTTTTCCCAAGGAATCCCAGCAGCAGAACTGACTCTGAAATTCCCAAAAACTTTATTTTCTGGGAATAGGAGCTTTTAAGGGACTTGGGACTCTCCAAACGCCATTCCAGGTGTGGATCTGGAAAATTCCGGAAGGGGGATTTTTCCCAAGGCATCCCCAGGATTCGTTATTTATCCTTGAAGGTCCACCAGCAGCAGGGCTGATCCTGGAATTCCCAAAACGTTTATTTTTTGGGAATGAGACCTTTCAAGGCCGGGAGTTGGGACTCTCCAAACCCCATTCCAGATCCAGATCTGGAAAATTCCAGAGCCTGGATTTTCCCCAAGGGATCCCCAGGATTCATTATTTATCCTTGAGGGACCACCAGCAGCAGGGCTGATCCCGAAATTCCCGAAAGCTTTTATTTGGGACTGAGATCTTTCAAGGCCGGGATTTGGGACTCTCCAAACCCCATTCCAGATCCAGATCTGGAAAATTCCAGAGCCTGGATTTTCCCCAAGGGATCCCAAGGATTCGTTATTTATCCTTGAGGGGCCACCAGCAGCAGGGCTGATCCCGAAATTCCCAAAAGTTTTATTTGGGAATGAGACTATTCAAGGCCGGGATTTGGGACTCTCCAAACGCCATTCCAGGTGCGGATCTGGAAAATTCTGGAGCCTGGATTTTTCCCAAGGAATCCCAGCAGCAGGGCTGATCCTGAAATTCCCAAAACCCTTTTTTTTTGGGAATGAGATCTTTCAAGGCCGGGAGTTGGGACTCTCCAAACCCCATTCCAGATCCAGATCTGGAAAATTCCAGAGCCTGGATTTTTTCCCAAGGGATCCCAAGAATTTGTTATTTATCCTTGAGGGACCACCAGCAGTGGGGCTGACTCTGAAATTCCCAAAAGTTTTATTTGGGAATGAGACCATTCAAGGCCGGGATTTGGGACTCTCCAAACGCCATTCCAGGTGCGGATCTGGAAAATTCTGGAGCCTGGATTTTTCCCAAGGAATCCCAGCAGCAGAACTGACCCTGAAATTCCCAAAACCTTTATTTTCTGGGAATGAGACCTTTCAAGACCAGGATTTGGGACTCTCCAAACCCCATTCCGGGTGCAGATCTGGAAAATTCTGGAAGGGGAATTTTTATCAAGGGATCCCAAGGATTCATTATTTATCCTTGAGGGGCCACCAGCAGCAGGGCTGATCCTGGAATCCCCAAAACGTTTATTTTTTGGGAATGAGACCATTCAAGGCCGGGATTTGGGACTCTCCGATGGCCGTTCCAGGTGCGGATCTGGGAGATTCCGGAGGGAGGGCTGAAGCGGAACATGACGGAGGCGGTGCTGGAGCTCTACGGGCACAGCCGGCGCGTGGGGCTGGTGGAGTGGCACCCCACCACCAACAACATCCTCTTCAGCGCCGGCTACGACTACAAGGTCAGCATTCCCGGGAATGCCGGGCCCAAGGGGGTCGGTGCCGCCGGGAGTCGCCCACGGATGGCCAGGGTGGGATTGTGGAATGCCGGGATGGGTTGGGTGGGAAGGAGGTGGAAGATCGCCTCGTTCCGTGATTTCTGTGGGGTCAGGAGAGCTTCCATAGGTCAGGGAGACTTTCCATGGATCAGGGAGAGCTTCCGTGGATCAGGGAGAGTTTCCATGGATCAGGGAGACATTCCGTGGATCAGGGAGAGTTTCTGTGGATCAGGGAGACATTCCGTGGATCAGGGAGACATTCCGTGGATCAGGGAGACATTCCGTGGATCAGGGAGAGTTTCTGTGGATCAGGGAGACATTCCGTGGATCAGGGAGACATTCCGTGGATCAGGGAGAGCTTCCGTGGATCAGGAACAGCTTCCAAAGACCAGGAACAACTTCCAAAAAACAGGAACAGTTCCGTAGACCAGGAACAACTTCCATAGACCAGGAGCAGCTTCCATGGAACAGGAACAACTTCCAAAGATCAGGAACCTCTTCCAAAGATCAGGAACGGCTCCCGCAGACCAGGGGGACATTCCAAAGACCAGGACCAACTTCCAAAGACCAGGAGCAGCTTCCATAGACCAGGAACAACTTCCAAAAAACCAGAAACAGTTCTGTAGACCAGGGAGACCTCCCAGAGACCAGGAACAGCTTCAAAAAACCAGGAACAGCTTCCGTAGTCCAGAAGCAGCTTCCATGACCAGGGAGACGTTCCATAGATCAGGTACAACTTCCAAAGACCAGGAACAGCTTCCACAGACCAGGAAAACTTCCCAAAGACCAGGAACAGCTTCAAAAAAACCAGGAACAGCTTCCGTAGTCCAGAAGCATCTTTCATGACCAGGGAGACGTTCCATAGATCAGGTACAACTTCCAAAAAACCAGGAACAACTTCCAAAAAACCAGGAACAGCTTCCATGACCAGGGAGACATTCCATAGATCAGGTACAACTTCCAAAAAACCAGGGAGACATTCCATTATCAGGTACAACTTCCAAAGACCAGAAGCAGCTTCCATGACCAGGGAGACATTCCATAGATCAGGAACAACTTCCAAAGACCAGGGAAACTTCCCAAAGACCAGGAACAGCTTCAAAAAAACCAGGAACAGCTTCCGTAGTCCAGAAGCATCTTTCATGACCAGGGAGACGTTCCATAGATCAGGTACAACTTCCAAAAAACCAGGAGAAACTTCCAAAGACCAGGGAGACCTCCCAAAAACCAGGAACAGCTTCCACAGACCAGGGAGACATTCTATAGATCAGGAACAACTTCCAAAGACCAGGAAAACTTCCCAAAGACCAGGAACAGCTTCCACAGACCAGGGGGACATTCTATAGACCAGGAACAGCTTCCAAAGACCAGGGAAACTTCCCAAAGACCAGGAACAATTTCCACAGACCAGGGGGACATTCCAAAGACCAGGAACAACTTCCAAAGATCAGGAACAACTTCCAAAGATCAGGAACAACTTCCAAAGATCAGGAACCTCTTCCAAAGACCAGAACAACTTCCAAAGATCAGGAACAGCTTCCACAGACCAGGAGCAGCTCCCCGGTCTCCGGGAGCAGCTCCCGGGGTCCCCGGGTTGCCGCAGGGGCCGTTCCCACAGGTGCTGATCTGGAACCTGGAGGTGGGCGAGCCGGTGAAGATGATCGACTGCCACACGGACGTCATCCTGTGCCTGTCCTTCAACACCGACGGCAGCCTGGTGGCCACCACCTGCAAGGACAAACGGCTGCGCGTGCTGGAGCCGCGCTCCGGACGGGTCCTGCAGGTGGGACCGGTGCTGGGAATGAGGGTTTGGGGAAAATCTCCAGGGAATGGTGGGAAGTGTCCGGCGGGAGCTGTGGCTGGGATGGTTTTCCGTGTTTTTCTGTGTTTTTCCATGTTTTCCATGTTCTTCCGTGTTTTTCTGTGTTTTTCAACATTTTACCATGTTTTTCTGCACTTTTCCCATGTTCTTCCACATTTTTCTGTGTTTTTCCCGTGTTTTCCCATGTCTTCCCATGCTTTTCCTGCAAATTTCCATGGTTTTCCACGTTTTTCCATGTTTCCCCATGTTTTTCCATGTTTTCCCCATGTTTTTCCATGTCTTTCCATGTTTTCCC
Organism: Acrocephalus arundinaceus; assembly: GCA_021534815.1. Taxonomy (NCBI): domain Eukaryota; kingdom Metazoa; phylum Chordata; class Aves; order Passeriformes; family Sylviidae; genus Acrocephalus; species Acrocephalus arundinaceus. Next base: position 38,319 of record JAJEOU010002273.1, read on the forward strand.
ATCTTTTTCTGTCTTTTTCCATGTTTTTCCACATTTTTCCATGTTTCCCCACATTTTTCCATGTTTCCCCATGTTTTTCCATGTTTTCCCCATGTTTTTCCGTGTCTTTCCATGTTTTCCCATGTTTTTCTGCCTTTTTCCATGTTTTTCCACATTTTCCCATGTTTTCCCACATTTTCCAATGTTTTTCCATGTTTTTCTGTGTTCTTCCATGTTTTTCCATGTTTTTTCCATATTTTTCCGTGTTTTTCCATATTTTCCCAGGATTTTCCTGTGTTTTTCCGTGTTTTCCCATGTTTTTCTATGTTTTCACATGCTTTTCTGTGTTTTCCTGTTTTTCCACATTTTTCCATGTTTTTCTGTGTTTTTCCATGTTTCCCCATGTTTTCCCCATGTTTTTCTGTGTCTTTCCATGTTTTCCCATGTTTTTCTGTCTTTTTCCATGTTTTTCCACATTTTCCCGTGTTTTTCTATGTTTTTCCATATTTTTCCGTGTTTTCCTGTATTTTCCTGTGTTTTCCCATGTTTTTCTATGTTTTCATGTTTTTCTGTGTTTTTCCATGTTTTTCCATGTTTTTCCGTGTTTTTCCATATTTTTCTATGTCTTTCTGCATTTTCCCATGTTTGTCCTGTGTTTTTCCATGTTTTCCCTTGTTTTTCCACTTTTTTCTGTGTTTTCCCACGTTTCCCCTGCATTTTTTTTGCATTTTTCCATGTATGTCCACGTTTGTCCACGTTTGTCCACATTTGTCCATGTTTTCTCATGTTTTCCTGTGTTTTTCCATGTTTTCCCAAGTTTTTCCACATTTTCCCATGTTTTTCCATGGTTTTCCATGCTTTTCCATGTTTTTCCATTTTTTCCCATATTTTTCCGTGTTTTCCCATGTTCTTCCCTGTTTTCCCATGTTTTCCCATGTTTTTCCGTTTTCCCAGCTCAGCATTTGAGGTGGCGGGAAGGGTTTGGCCTCGTTCCCGAGCTGGTGGGATTTGTGGGAAAGGGTGGGAACGGAGGGGAAGGTTCCGGAAGCGTGGAGGCCTCCAAAATTCCCATTTCCCCAATACTCAGGAAAACGGGAATTCGGGCTTGCCCGGGGGCGGGTGGAGATGGAATTCCCTGGGATGAGGGGAGGCAGGGAAGGGATCCCGGGGCAATTCCGGCTCCGTTCCCGCCCTGCAGGAGGCCACCTGCAAGAACCACCGCGTCAACCGCGTGGTGTTCCTGGGCAGCACCAAGCGGCTCCTGACCACCGGGGTGTCGCGCTGGAACACGCGGCAGATCGCGCTCTGGGACCAGGTGTGTGCCGGGATCCGCTGTGCGCCCCATGGAATTCCTGATCCCTTCCCCATAGAATTCCTGATCCCTTCCCGATGGAATTCCTGATCCGTCCCTGCTGGAATTCCTGATCCGTTCCCGATGGAATTCCTGATCCCTTCCCGATGGAATTCCTGATCCGTCCATGCCAGGATCCCCCTCTGTCCCTGCCAGAATTCCTGCTCCATTCCTGCTCTGTTCCCGTTGGAATTCCTGCTCCAACCCTGCCAAGATGTCTCTTCATCCCTGTCAGAATTCCTGATCCATCTCCAACAGGATCCCACTCTATTCCCGCTGGAATTCCTGCTCCATATCCACTGGAATTCCTGCTCCATCCCTGCTGGAATTCCTGAACCGTCCCTGCCAGGATCCCTCTCTGTCCCTGCTGGAATTCTTACTCCATCCTCGCCAGGATCCTGTTCTATTCCCACTGGAATTCCTACTCCAACCCTGCCAGGATCTCACTTCATCCCTGTCAGAATTCCTGATCCATCCCCAACAGGATCCCACTCTGTTTCCACTGGAATTCCTGATCCATCCCTTCCAGGCTCCCTGCTCCATCCCTGCTGGAATTCCCGCCCCATCCCCACCAGAATTCCTGCCCCATCCCTGCCAGAATTCCTGCTCCATTCCTGCTGGAATTCCTGCCCCATCCCTGCCAGAATTCCTGCTCCATTCCTGCTGGAATTCCTGCCCCATCCCTGCCAGAATTCCTGCCCCATCCCTGCCAGAATTCCTGCTCCATCCCTGCCAGAATTCCTACTCCAACCCTGCCAGGATCCTGCTCTGTTCCCACCAGAATTCCGGCTCCGTTCCCACTAGAATTCCTGCTCTGTTCCTGCTGGAATTCTCGCCCTATCCCCACCAGGATCCCTGCCCCATCCCCGCTGGAATTCTCACCCTATCCCCACCAGGATCCCTGCCCCATCCCCGCTGGAATTCCCGCCCCATCCCCGCTGGAATTCCCGCCCCATCCCCGCTGGAATTCCCGCCCCATCCCCGCTGGAATTCCCGCCCCATCCCAGCCGTGGGGATGCGTCTGACCCCGGGATGTTCCCGTTTTCCAGGAGGATCTGTCCATGCCGCTGATCGAGGAGGAGATCGACGGCCTCTCGGGGCTGCTCTTCCCCTTCTACGACGCCGACACCCACATGCTCTACCTGGCCGGGAAGGTAGGGATCCATGGAGCATCCGGCATTCCCAGAAAATATCCCAATATCCCAATATCCCAATATCCCATCCATCCTGAGGACACATTGGGAATTCCTTCCCAAAATCCCCAAATTCCAATATCCCAGTATCCCACTATCCCATCCACCCTTAGGATACATTGGGAATTCCTTCCCAAAATCCCCAAATTCCAATATCCCAAAATCCCCAAATCCCACCCATTCTTAGGATATCTTGGGAATTCCTTCCCAATATCCCACTATCCCATCCATCCTTAGGATATACTGGGAATTCCTTCCCAAAATCCCCAAATTCCAATATCCTAAAATCCCAATCCCATCCATTCTTTGGATATATTGGGAATTCCTTCCCAATATCCCAAAATCCCCAAATCCCGAAATCCTAATATCCCAATATCCCAGTATCCCACTATCCCATCCATCCTTAGGATATCTTGGGAATTCCTTCCCCAAATCCCAATATCCCCAAATCCCAATATCCCATCATCCCACCATCCCAAAATCCCACCCATCCTTAGGATATACTGGGAATTCCTTCCCAAAATCCCACTCTCCCATCCATCCCTGCCTTCCAAATGCTCCTAATCCTGTTTTGTTTTTCCCACCTCCTCATTCCCAAATCCCATTCCCTGCGGCTCCAGGGTGACGGTAACATCCGGTACTACGAGATCGGCTCGGAGAAGCCGTACCTGAGCTATCTCATGGAATTCCGCTCGCCCGCCCCGCAGAAAGGGCTGGGTAAGGACGGGGACACCGCCCCGGGCACGGGAGAGGGGCAGGGGGAGGGCACGGGGAAAAGGGGCTGGGCTGGGATTGGGTTGGATTGGATTGGGATTGGATTGGGTTTGGGTTTGGATTGGGATTGGATTGGGTTTGGGTTTGGATTGGGATTGGGATTGGATTGGGTTTGGGTTTGGATTGGACTGGGTTTGGGTTGGGTTTGGGCTGGATTTGGATTGGATTGGGATTGGATTTGGGTTGAGTTTGGATTGGATTTGGTTTGGATTGAATTGGGATTTGGATTGGATTGGGTTTGGGTTGGGTTTGGATTGGGATTGGGTTTGGGTTGAGTTTGGATTGAATTGGATTGGATTTGGGTTGGGTTTGGGCTGGGTTTGGGTTGGATTGAATTGGATTTGGTTTGGATTGGGGTTGGGCTGGGATTTGGGTGGGATTGGGTTTGGATTTGGGTTGGGTTGAGTTTGGATTGGATTGGGTTTGGGTTGGGTTTGGGTTGGGCTGGGATTCGGGTGGGATTGGGTTTGGATTTGGGTTGGATTTGGTTTGGGTTGGGCCTAGATTTGGGTTGGATTGGGTTTGGGTTTGGATTGGATTTGGTTTGGATTGAATTGGGATTTGGATTGGATTGGATTGGATTGGAATTGGGTTTGGATTGGGTTTGGGTTTGGGTTGGGTTGGGTTTGGATTGGGTTTGGATTGGGGTTGGGCTGGGATTCGGGTGGGATTGGGTTTGGATTTGGGTTGGATTTGGGTTGGGTTGGGCCTAGATTTGGGTTGGATTGGGATTGGGTTTGGATTGAATTGGGATTTGGATTGGATTGGAATTGGATTGGATTGGGTTTGGGTTTGGATTGGGATTGGGTTTGGGTTGAGTTTGGATTGGATTGAATTGGATTGGGTTTGGGTTGGGTTTGGGCTGGGTTTGGATTGAATTGGATTGGGTTTGAATTGGGGTTGGGCTGGGATTTGGGTGGGATTGGGTTTGGATTTGGGTTGGGTTGAGTTTGGATTGAATTGGGTTTGGGTTGGATTGGGATTGGGGTTGGGCTGGGATTCGGGTGGGATTGGGTTTGGATTTGGGTTGGATTTGGTTTGGGTTGGGCCTAGATTTGGGTTGGATTGGGATTGGGTTTGGATTGAATTGGGATTTGGATTGGATTGGAATTGGATTGGGTTTGGATTGGGATTGGGGTTAGGTTTGGGTTCGGTTTGGATTGGATTGGGATTGGGTTGAGTTTGGATTGGATTGAATTGGATTGGGTTTGGGTTGGGTTAGAGTTGGGTTAAGGACTGGGATTTTCCATGCTGGAATTGCCCGGCCGCTGATCCCGGTGCTCTGGGTTTGGGATTTTCCATATGGGAATTGCACGGACTCTGATCCCGGTGCTCTGGGTTTGGGATTTTCCATGCGGGAATTGCCCGGCCGCTGATCCCGGTGCTCTGGGTTTGGGATTTTCCATGCGGGAATTGCCCGGCCGCTGATCCCGGTGCTCTGGGTTTGGGATTTTCCATTCCACGGCCGCTGATCCCGGTGCTCCCGCAGGGGTGATGCCCAAGCACGGCCTGGACGTCGCCGCCTGCGAGGTTTTCCGGTTCTACAAACTCATCACCCTCAAGGGCCTCATCGAGCCCATCTCCATGATTGTCCCCAGGCGGGTGAGCCCGGAATGCGGGAATGGGAGGGATATCCGGAATGTGGGAATGGGAGGGATATCCAGAATGTGGGAATGGGAGGGATATCCGGAATGTGGGAATGGTTGGGATATCTGGAATGTGGGAATGGGAGGGATATCCAGAATGTGGGAATGGGAGGGATATCCGGAATGTGGGAATGGGTGGGGCCTGGAATGTGGGAATGGGTGGGATCAGGAATGCGGGAATGGGCAGGACCCGGAATGTCCAGGGGGATCCAGAATGTGGGAATGGGCAGGATCTGCAATGTCCAGGGAGATCCAGAATGCGGGAATGGGCAGGATCTGGAATGTCCAGGGAGATCCAGAATGTGGGAATTAGTGGGATCAGGAATGTGGGAATGAGTGAGGTCTGGAATGTGGGAATGAGCAGGATCCGACATGTCCAGGGGGATCCGGAATGCGGGAATGAGCGGGGTCCGGAATGTGGGAATGGGCGGGGTCCAGAATGCGGGAATGAGTGGGATCTGGAATGTCCAGGAGGATCCGGAATTTGGGAATAAGCAGGATCCGGAATGTCCGGAATTTTCGGAGCCATGGCCATGCCCCCCTTTGGCTCTGTTCCCACCATCCCTGGATCTCTCCACCCTTACTCATCCCAGGGAATCTCCCCCCCAGTTTAACGGGAATATTTTTAGGGAATGTTCCTCCAAGGCGTTGGTCTCACCTGAGGTTTGGGAGTTTTTTGGGAAAATTTTGGCTCGGGGTTTTCTGGGAAGTTTTCTGGGAAGCAAATCCAGCTGCTGGCCAGGGCTGGGCAGAGGACACGATCCCAAATTTCCTCCCTGTGCCCAGAGTTTCCCAATCATCCGGGTGTTTATCCCCTCCGTGGGATAGGGAATGATTCCCGTGTTCCCAGGGAATGGATCCCCAGATCCCAGATCTCCTCTCTTCCCGTTTTCCCAGTCGGAGACGTACCAGGAGGACATTTACCCCATGACTCCGGGCACGGAGCCGGCCCTGACCCCGGACGAGTGGCTCAGCGGGGTCAACAGAGGTAAAACCACCTGGGGGGTATCCCAAAAATATCCCAAAACTATCCCAAAAATATCCCCAAAACTATCCCGAAAATATCCCAAAAATATCCCCCAAAATCCCAAAAATATCCAAAAAAATATCCTAAAAATAGCCCAAAAATACCCCCAAAATATCCCAAAAATCCTGAAAATATCCCAAAATTATCCCCAAAATATCCCAAAATTATCCTGAAAATGTTGTGAAAATATCCCCAAAATATCCCCAAAGTATCCCAAAAATATCCCCCAAAATCCCAAAAATATCCCCAAAAATCCTGAAAATATCCTAAAAATAGTCCAAAAATATCCCCAAAATATCCCCAAAATCCTGAAAATATCCCTAAATTATCCCAAAACATCCCCAAAATATCCCCAAAATATCCCAAAATTATCCTGAAAATATCCCAAAAATATCCCAAAATATCCCCAAAGTATCCCAAAAATATCCCCCAAAATCCTGAAAATATCCCCAAAATATCCCAAAAATCCTGAAAATATCCCAAAAATATCCCCAAAATATCCCAAAAATCCTGAAAATATCCCAAAATTATCCTGAAAATATCCCAAAAAATCCCCAAAATATCCCAAAAATCCTGAAAATATCCCAAAATTATCCTGAAAATATCCCAAAAAATCCCCAAAATATCCCAAAAATCCTGAAAATATCCCAAAATTATCCCAAAAATATCCCCAAAATATCCCAAAATTATCCTGAAAATATCCCAAAAAATCCCAAAATATCCCAAAAAATCCCGAAAATATCCTGAAAATATCCCAAAAAATCTGAAAAATATCCCCCCCAAATCCCAAAAATATCCCAAAAAATCCCCAAAATATCCCAAAAATATCCCCAAAATATCCTGAAAATATCCCAAAATATCCCGAAAATATCGTGAAAATATCCCCCAAAAATCCCAAAAATATCCCAAAAAATCTTGAAAATATCCTGAAAATATCCCCAAAAATCCCAAAAATATCCTGAAATTATCCCAAAAATATCCCCAAAATATTCCCCAAAATCCCAAAAATATCCCGAAAATATCTGAAAAATATTCCCCTCAAATCCCAAAAATATCCCAAAAATATCCCAAAATATCCCAAAATATCCTGAAAATATCCCAAAAAATCCCGAAAATATCCCAAAATATCCCGAAAATATCATGAAAATATCCCCAAAATATCCCCCAAAATCCCAAAAATATCCCAAAAATATCCCAAAATATCCCCAAACTATGCGGGATGCGGGAATGGGCCGCCCCATCCCGCGGCTCCGCCGGCTGTCCCGCAGATCCCATCCTGATGTCGCTGAAGGAGGGATACAAGAGGAATTCCAAGATCGTCTTCAAGGCGCCGGTGAGGGAGAAGAAGAGCGTGGTGGTCAACGGGATCGACCTCCTGGAGAACGTCCCGCCCCGCACCGAGAACGAGGTGGGGCAGCCCGGGAATGGGAACGGGATAATGGGATAATGGGAATGGGAATGGGGATGGGATAATGGGGAATGGGGATGGGAATGGGATAATGGGAATGGGAGTGGGGATTGGGAATGGGGAATGGGGAATGGAGAATGGGAATGGGATAACAGGAATGGGAATGGGATAATGGGATAATGGGATAATGGGAATGGGAATGGGGATGGGATAATGGGGAATGGGGATGGGAATGGGATAATGGGAATGGGATAATGGGAATGGGATAATGGGAATGGGATAATGGGAATGGGATAATGGGAATGGGATAATGGGAATGGGATAATGGGAATGGGAGTGGGGATTGGGAATGGGAATGGGATAACAGGAATGGGAATGGGATAATGGGATAATGGGATAATGGGATAATGGGAATGGGAATGGGAATGGGGAATGGAGAATGGGAATGGGATAACAGGAATGGGAGTGGGAATGGGATAATGGGAATGGGATAATGGGAATGGGAACGGGAATGGGAATGGGGTAATGGGAATGGGATAACAGGAATGGGAATGGGATAATGGGATAATGATAATGGGAATGGGATAATGGGAATGGGATAATGGGAATAGGGATGGGGAATAGGAATGGGAGTAGGAATGGAGAATGGGGATGGGAATGGGGGAATGGGAGTGGGAGTGGGAATGGGATAATGGGAATTGGGAATGGAGAATGGGGAATTGGGAATGGGATAATGGGAACGGGAATGGGGATGGGATAATGGGAATGGGGAATTGGGAATGGGAACGGGGAATGGGATAATGGGATAATGGGAACGGGGAATGGGGAGTGGGAATGGGATAATGGGAATGGGGAATTGGGAATGGGAGCAGGATAATGGGATAATGGGAATGGGGAATAGGAATGGGAGTAGGAATGGAGAATGGGGATGGGAATGGGAATGGGGAATGGAGAATGGGAATGGGATAATGGGAACGGGAATGGGAATGGGAGCAGGATAATGGGATAATGGGAATGGGAATGCGATTATAGGAATGGGAATGGTAATGGGAATGTGATAATGGGAATGGGGAATGGAGAATAGGAATGGGATAATGGGAATGGGAATGGGATAATGGGAATGGGATAATGGGGGATGGGATAATGGGAATGGGAGTAGGAATGGAGAATGGGGATGGAAATGGGATAATGGGATAATGGGAATGGGAACGGGAATGTGATAACAGGAATGGGAATGGGATAATGGGAATGGGATAATGGGAATTGGGAATGGAGAATGGGGATGGGAATGGGATAATGGGAATGGGAGTGGGGATGGGATAATGGGAATGGGGAATTGGGAATGGGAACGGGATAATGGGATAATGGGAACGGGGAATGGGGAGTGGGAATGGGAGTGGGGAATGAGAATGGGGAATGGGAGCAGGATAATGGGATAATGGGAATGGGGAATAGGAATGGGAGTAGGAATGGAGAATGGGGATGGGAATGGGAACGGAAATGGGAATGGGATATGGGGGAACCTGGAAAGGTGCCGGTCTCCATCCCAATGGAGATGGGAGCATGGGATCCATCCCATGATCCTTCCCCATGGTGGGAATGTGGGATCCATCCCATGGTGGGAATGTGGGATCCATCCCATGGTGGGAATGTGGGATCCATCCCATGATGGGAATGTGGGATCCATCCCCATGGTGGGAATGTGGGATCCATCCCATGATGGGAATGTGGGATCCATCCCATGATGGGATCCTGGGATCCATCCCACCCTTTCCAGGGACACCTCCCACCATCCCAGGCTGCTCCAACCTGGCCTTGGGCACTTCCATGGATCCAGCTTCTCTGGGAATTCCATCCCAGCCAGGAATTCCTTCCCAAAATCCCACCCAAACCTCCCATCCCTCACTTCCAGTCCCTCCCTCATCCCCCAAATCAGCCGAGCTCCGGCCCATTCCCAGCACGGATCTGGGACCGTCAGGAACTGAAATCCTGGGATGAGCTGGGGCGATCCCACCGGCTCCATCCCTGCCCTCACCCCCATCCCGGTTTTCCAGCTGCTCCGGATGTTCTTCCGGCAGCAGGACGAGATCCGGCGGCTGAAGGACGAGCTCTCGCAGAAGGACATTCGGATCCGGCAGCTGCAGCTGGAATTAAAGAACTTCCGGAACAGCCCCAAGAACAATTGACTCCGGGGACGTTTTCTAGAGAATTCCAAGAATTCCCTTCGTTTCTACTCCCCGACCCCTCGGATCCGCTCACCCCGCCGAGGATCCGGAATCACGTCCCGCTCGTCTTGTCCGGCACTAATCCCGCTCTAACCTGATTCCCGGGAATTCCCGGAGGCTCCCGGGGGCTCGGAGCCGCGTCCCGTCCGTCGGGATGAGCCGGGATTCCCGGGAAAGCGCCGAGCTCCCCCGCCATTAATTTTGGGGTTTCCTATGCAAAAATGTGACGGCGGGAACGGGAACGGGAAAGGGCGGGAGGTGGGAAGGGCTTGATCGTCCAAGGGGTTTCCGTGTGGGAATCTGGGATCCTTCCTGTGCTGGGAATCCGGGATCCTTCCCGTGCTGGGAATCCGGGATCCTTCCCGTGCTGGGAATCCGGGATCCATCAGTGCTGGGAAATTGGGATCGTTCCCATGCTGGGAATCTGGGATCCTTCCCGTGCTGGGAATCCGGGATCCTTCCCATGCTGGGAATTCGGGATCGTTCCCGTGCTGGGAATTCGGGATCCTTCCTGTGTTGGGAATCTGGGATCCTTCCCGTGTTGGGAATCCGGGATCGTTCCCATGCTGGGAATCCGGGATCCTTCCCATGCTGGGAATCTGGGATCCATCCTGTGCTGGGAACTTGGGATCCATTCCGTGCTGGGAATCTGGAACCATTCCCGTCCTGGGAGACTGGGATCGATCCTGTGCTGGGAATCCAGGATCGTTCTCATGGGAGTGGGATGGGATCCATCCCATGCTGGGAATCCGGAATCCTTCCCATGCTGGAAATCCGGGATTGTTCCCGTGCTGGAAACTGGGATCGTTCCTGTGCTGGAAATCTGGGATCGTTCCCATGCTGGGAAACGGGAATCCACCCTGTGCTGGGAACTTGGGATCCATCCTGTGCTGGGAATCTGGGATCGTTCCTATGCTGGAAGTCTGGGATTGTTCCCGTACTGGAAATCTGGGATCCTTCCCATACTGGAAACTGGGATCGTTCCTGGGCTGGGAAACTGGGATCATTCCCATGCTGGAAATCTGGGATCATTCCCTTACTGGAAATCTGGGATCCTTCCCATACTGGAACTGGGATTGTTCCTGGGCTGGGAAACTGGGATCATTCCCAAGGGATCAGGACGGCATCCATTCTGTGCTGGGAATGTGGGATCGTTCTCATGGTGGAGCCTGGGATCCTTCCCATGCTGGGAAACTGGGATCATTCCAATGGGAGCAAGACAGGATCCATCCTGTGCTGGAAATTTGGGATCCTTCTCGTGGGAATCTGGGATCATTCCCAAGGGAGCAGGACAGGATCCATTCTGTGCTGGGAATCTGGGATCATTCCTGTGCTGGGAATTTGGGATCATTCCAATGGGAGCAGGACAGGATCCATCCCATAGTGGGAAATTGGGATCCTTTCCATGGTGGAATCTGGGATCCTTCCTGTGCTGGGAATTTGGGATCATTCCAATGGGAGCAGGACGGGATCCATCCCATGCTGGGAATCTGGGATCCATCCCATGCTGGGAATCTGGGATCCATCCCATGCTGGGAATCTGGGATCATTCCCAAGGAAGCAGGACGGGATCCATCCTATGCTGGGAAACTGGGATCCATCCCATAGTGGGAATCTGGGATCCTTCTCATGGCGGGAATTTGGGATCCTTCTCATGGTGGAGCCTGGGATCCTTCTCATGGTGGAATCTGGGATCCTTCCTGTGGTGGGAATTTGGGACTCTTCCCAGAGTGGGAGCCCAGGATATTCCTGGGGGTGCTGCCCAAGGAATGGATCCCAAGGGATGGATCCCAAGGATGGATCCTGTGGGATAGATTCCAACAAATGGGACTTATGGGATAGATTCCAAGGGATGGATCCCAAGATGGATCCCAAGGGATAGATTCCAACAAAAGGAGCCTATGGGATAGATCCCAAGGGATGGATCCCAGGATGGATCCCAAGGGATGGATCCCAAGGATGGATCCTGTGGGATAGATTCCAACAAATGGAGCCTATGGGATAGATCCCAAGGGATGGATCCCAAGGATGGATCCCAAGGGATGGATCCCAGGATGGATCCCAAGGGATGGATCCCAGGATGGATCCCCAGGGATTCCCCCGGCGCTCACCGGGCTGGGCCCAGCCCGTTGGACAATCCCGGGATTTACGGATTTACCTGGAGCCAGGAACGACCCCAAATCCCGGGATGGATTCCCCTGGAGATCCCAATCCCCGCTCCATCCAAGCTGCTGAAATTCCTGATGTTCCCAACATTCCCGACATTCCCAGCATTCCTGACATTCTCAGCGTTCCCAACATTCTCAACATTCCCAGCATTCCCGACGTTCCTGACATTCCCAGCATTCCTGGTGTTCCCAACATTCCTGGCATTCCTGACATTCTCGACATTCCCGAAGTTCCCGACGTTCTCGGCATTCCCAACATTCTCAACATTCCCGACGTTCCCAACATTCCTGGCATTCCCGACATTCCCAACATTCCTGACGTTCCCAACATTCCTGACATTCCTGGCGTTCCTGGCATTCCCAACATTCCTGGCATTCCTGACATTCTCGACAAAGTTCCCGACGTTCTCGGCGTTCCCAACATTCTCAACATTCCCAGCATTCCCGATGTTCCCGACATTCCCAGCATTCCTGGTGTTCCCAACATTCCTGGCATTCCTGACATTCTCGACATTCCCGAAGTTCCTGACGTTCTCGGCGTTCCCAACATTCTCAACATTCCCAGCATTCCCGACGTTCCCAACATTCCTGGCGTTCCCAACGTTCCCAGCACTCCCGACGTTCCTGGCGTTCCCAACATTCCTGGCATTCCTGACATTCCCAACATTCCCGGCGTTCCCGACATTCCTGCTGCGTTCCGTGTGCTGCCGTTCCATTCCCGGTTATTTATGCTCCGTCCCGCGGGATAGCGATGGAATAAAACCTTTGCAGGATCCCCGGATGAGTTCCCGCTTTTCTTTCTGGGGGTGCCGCGGGAGGGGCGGGGGAATCCCAGGGAAAATTCCTGGGGTTTAGGGAGCCAAAAGTGCTAAAAATGATCCAGGAATTCCCGCTTTTCCAGGGCTGCCATTCCTTGGTTTTTAGGGTGCCAAAAATCTGGGAATTCACGCTTTTCCAGGGCTGCAATTCCTTCTTTTTTAGGGAGCCAAAAATGCTAAAAATCTGGGAATTCCCACTTTTCCAGAGCTGCAATTCCTTGTTTTTTTATGGATCCAAAAGTGCTAAAAATCCCAGAATTCCACATTTCCAGGACTGCCATTCCTTCTTCTTAGGGTGCTAAAAATCCTGGAATTCCCGTTTCTCCAGGGCTGCAATTCCTTCTTTTTTAAGGTGCTAAAAATCCTGGAATTCCCACTTTTCCAGGTCTGAAATTCCTTCTTTTTAGGGTGCTAAAAATCCTGGAATTCCCATTTCTCCAGGGCTGAAATTCCTTCTTTTTTAGGGTGCTAAAAATCCTGGAATTCCCATTTCTCCAGGGCTGCAATTCCTTCTTTTTTAAGGTGCTAAAAATTCGGGAATTCCCACTTTTCCAGGTCTGAAATTCCTTCTTTTTTAAGGTGCTAAAAATCCGGGAATTCCCACTTTTCCAGGGCTGCAATTCCTTGTTTTTTATGGAGCCAAAGGTGCAAAAATTCCCAGAATTCTGCATTTCCAGGGCTGCAATTCCTTCTTTTTAGGGTGCCAAAAATCCCGGAATTTCCACTTTTCCAGGGCTGCCATTCCTTGGTTTTTTTAGGGAGGCAAAGGTGTTAAAAACCCAGGAATTCCTGCATTTCCAGGGCTGCAATTCCTTGGTTTTTAGGGTGCTAAAAATCTGGGAATTCCCATTTCTCCAGGGCTGAAATTCCTTCTTTTTTAGGGTGCTAAAAATCCAGGAATTCTCACATTTCCAGAGCTGCAATTCCTTGCTTTTAGGGAGTTAAAAATCCCAGAATTCCTGCATTTCCAGGGCTGCAATTCCTTGTTTTTTAAGGAGTCAAATATGCTAAAAATCTGGGAATTCCCATTTCTCCAGGGCTGAAATTCCTTCTTTTTTAGGGTGCTAAAAATCCAGGAATTCTCACATTTCCAGGGCTGCCATTCCTTGTTTTTAGGGTGCTAAAAATCTGGGAATTCCTGCATTTCCAGGGCTGCAATTCCTTCTTTTTTAGGGAGCCAAAAATGCTAAAAATCTGGGAATTCCCGCATTTCCAGAGCTGCAATTCCTTGGTTTTTTTAGGGAGCCAAAAGTGCTAAAAATCCCAGAATTTCCACTTTTCCAGGACTGCAATTCCTTCTTTTTAGGGTGCTAAAAATCCAGGAATTCCCATTTCTCCAGGGCTGCAATTCCTTCTTTTTTAGGGTGCTAAAAATCTGGGAATTCCCACATTTCCAGAGCTGCAATTCCTTGTTTTTTTATGGATCCAAAAGTGCTAAAAATCCCAGAATTTCCACTTTTCCAGGACTGCAATTCCTTCTTCTTAGGGTGCTAAAAATCCTGGAATTCCCGTTTCTCCAGGGCTGCAATTCCTTCTTTTTTAGGGAGCCAAAAATGCTAAAAATCCAGGAATTCCCGCATTTCCAGAGCTGCAATTCCTTGTTTTTTTATGGATCCAAAAGTGCTAAAAATCCCAGAATTCCACATTTCCAGGGCTGCAATTCCTTCTTTTTAGGGTGCTAAAAATCCTGGAATTGCCGTTTCTCCAGGTCTGAAATTCCTTCTTTTTCAAGGTGCTAAAAATTTGGGAATTCCCACTTTTCCAGGTCTGAAATTCCTTCTTTTTTAGGGTGATAAAAATCTGGGAATTTCCATTTCTCCAGGGCTGCAATTCCTTGGTTTTTAGGGTGCTAAAAATCTGGGAATTCCCACATTTCCAGAGCTGCAATTCCTTGTTTTTTTATGGATCCAAAAGTGCTAAAAATCCCAGAATTCCACTTTTCCAGAGCTGCAATTCCTTCTTTTTAGGGAGCCAAAGGTGCTAAAAATCTGGGAATTCCCACTTTTCCAGGGCTGCAATTCCTTCCTTTTAGGGCACTAAAAATCCTGGAATTTCCATTTCTCCAGGGCTGCCATTCCTTGGTTTTTTTTAGGGAGCCAAAAGCGCTAAAAACCCAGGAATTCCTGCATTTCCAGGGCTGCAATTCCTTGTTTTTTATGGAGCCAAAAATCCCAGAATTCCCATTTTTCCGGCACTGCCAATCCTCGTTTTCCCGACAGAATTCCAGAGGCGGGATTTGTATCAAAATCTTTATTTTCAATTTATTGAAATCCCTCCGAGCCAAACAGACAAAAAGTCCCCGGGTGGCTCTGCCAGGCCCCAAATTCCCAAAAAATCCCTGGATTTCTGCGTTTTCCCAGGAAATCCGAGTCATTCCCAAGGGATTTTTTTTTTCCCTGTCCATTCCCCAAGGATTTTTCCGGGTTTTTTTCACCTCCCACAAGGTAAGAAAATACAATTTGCAGGAATTTCCCTGGAATTTCTGGCGTTTCTCCTGGAATTCCTGCCTTTTCCAGGTGGAAAAATTGGGATTTTCCAAGCGTTTTGGGTTTTTTTTTTCCCCCTGGAATTTCCAGCAGGAGCTGATTGGGAAAAGGGGGAGGAGTTGGTTGATTCCAAGGTTGGGGGATTTGGGAATTTGGGATATTTTTTATGGAGATTCCCATTTTTTTTCCCCATGCCTGTCATTTCCAGGGGTTTTTCCTGCGAATTCCCAAAAAATTCCCAAAAAATTCTCCTCAAAACTCAGAAAACTCCCCCAAAATAATAATAAAATTCCCAAAAACCCTAAAATTCCCTCCCAAAAGGAAAATTGGGAACGCACAACACACGGAGCTCCAAACCCATCCCAAAAAATCCAACATTCCCAAAAAAAAATAAACTCCCAAATGTTGTTCCATCACTATTTACAAAGAGGGAATTCCCAAAGTTGGGAAAAGGGGTTGGAAACAGCAGAATTCCTAAAAAAAACCTGGAGCCATTCCGGAAAAAAATCCTGGATTTGGGAATGGCAGAGGCAGGAAAATCCCGGCTCATCCACGGATCCCAGCTGGGTTTTTCCTCCTGGTTTCACTTCCGAGATGTCCGAAGGATTCCCGAGCTCGGCTCCGGGTCTTTGGGAGCTGCAGGACCTCTCAGGGAGAGCCTTTCCCATCTACCAAAATCCCAGAAAAAAAAAAAATAAAGACCCAAAAACACCCCTGGCAATTTCCCTGGGGATCCTTGCCTTTGGAGGGATTCCCCAGCCCAATAGCAACTCTTCTTGCCGGGAATCCCTTTGATTTTTCGCCGACGAAAGTTTGGAAAACCTGAAAAGACTTAGACCTGTTCAAACCCTGTGAGGTGACACAACTTGAACTGACTACAGAGAAAACGTGTTCAATGCCTGCGTCTGCACAGCTTGACTGTACCTGGATGGGTAACGACAGGTGGACGACAAGGGAGGTCGCCTGATCTCCGACGCGCAACAAGAGAGGTGATACGTGCGGGGCGGACATGAGAGACGGAAGGAGAGAGGAGAGGGACGGGGTGAGATGGAGTGAGGGGTATAGAGGGGATGGGAAGTGAAGAAGAATAGAATGATTGGGAAGGATGAAGGAGATAGGGATTGAGGAAGAATGAGGGATTAGGAGTGAGGGAGTGAGGGATCGGGAAAGGGATGAAGGAATAGGGAATGAGCGGAAGGGAACGAGGGGATGGAGTGAGGAAATGAGGGAAGGGAATGAAGGATGAGGGGAATTGAGGGAAACAAGGGAAGACGTCAGGAGATGAGGGAATGTGAGGAAGTGAAGGAGTGAAGGAATGGGAGGAAGGAATGAGGGGATAGAGGGTAGGAATGAGGGGAGGAGTGAGGGAAAGAGAGGTGATGAAATGAGGGGAGGGATGAGGGAATGAGGTGGAAGGAGTGGGGAATAAGGGAAGGACCTGAGGGAATTGAGGTAAGCGATTGAGGAAAGCGAAGTGAGGGAATGGAGGGAAATGAGTGAAGGAATGAGTGGAAGGGATGAGGGAAAATATGAGGGGCAGGAATAGGGAAATAGGGACAGGACCTGAGGGAATCGAGGGAAAGGAATAGGGAATGAGGAGAAGGGAATGAAGGAGATGAGGGAATGAGGGAAGGAATAAGGAAGCATAGACGCAGAAAGGAAAGGTGTGAGGGAAGAAAAGGTGAATGAGGGAAGGAATGAGGAAAAAGGAGTGAGGGAAGGGAGAGGAATGAGGGGGACAGGGATGAAGAAATAGGAAATGAGGGAAGGAATGAGGAAAAGGAGTGAGGGAAGGGATGAGGGAATGAGAGGGAGGGAATGAAGGAATCAGGGGAATGTGAGGAAGGATAGAGGAAAGGAGTGAGGAAGGGATGAGGGAATGAGGGGGAAAGGAGATGAGGGAGTAAGGAAGGAAGGGATGTAGGGGGAATGGTTAGGGAAGGATAGGGAGGAGTAAATGAGGGAAAAAGGAAGTGAGGGAAGGAAAAGGAATGGGGGAGAGGTAGGAAGAATGAAGGGAAGGGAGAGGGAAAGGGGTGAGGGGAGGGGAAGGGATCTGAGGGAAGGGGGTAATGAAAGAGGAAAGAGATGCAGGGGATGGAGTGAGGGAAACTGAGGGCAGGAATAGGAAATGAGGCAAAGGGATGAGGGGAAAGGAACTTGAGGGAATGAAGGGAGGAATGGGAATGAGGGAAATGAGTGAAGGGAATTTGAGGGGAAGGAATGAGGAGAAGGGATGAAGGGAATTAGGGGGGAATAGGAATGAGGGAAAGGAACCTGAGGAAATGAGGGAGGAGAAGGGGTGAGGGAAGGAATGAGTGGGAAGGAGTGAGGGAAATGAGGGAAGGACCTGAGGAGAAAGGAATGAGGGAAAGGAGCTGGGGTATCCCAAAGAAACGAGGGAAAAGGGATGAGGGGCAGGATCCGAAGGGATGAGGGGCAGAGAGATAGCGGTCGAAGGGATGAGGGGCAGGATCCGAAGGGATGAGGGCTACGGATCCCCGAAGGAATGAGGGGCAGAGATCCAGAAGGGAGTGAAGGGGCAGGTATCCAAAAAGGGATGAGGGCAGGAATTCCACAGGGGATGAATGATCAAGGGGCAGGATCCCAAGGGATGAAGGGGCAGATCCAAAGGGAGATTGAGGGCAGGATTCACAAGGGAAATGAGGGGACAGATCCCAAGGGATGAGGGGCAGGATCCCAAGGGATGAGGGGCCAGGATCCAAGGATAGGGGCAATCCGCAGATGAGGGCAGGATCCGAAAGGGAGTGAGGGGCAGGATCCTAAGTGAGAATGAGGGCAGGAGGGGATTGAGGGGGCGGGGACTCCGAAGGGATGAGGGGCAGGATCCAAAGGTTGGAATCTGAGGAAGGATCCGAGGGATGAGGGGCAGATCCAAAGGGATGAAGGGGCGGAATCCAAAGGGAATGAGGAAGGAATCTGAAGGGATGAGGGGAGCGGATCCCGAAGCGGATGAAGGGGTAGGATCCAAAAGAGGATGAGGGGCAGATCCGAAAGGAAAGAGAAGGATCTGAAGCGGATGCAGGGCAGGATCCGAAGGAGTAGGTCAGGGAATGAGCGGGTAAGGATCCGAAGGGATGAGGGGCAAGGATCCGAAGGGAATGCAGGGGCAAGGATCCGCAAGGGATGAGGGTAGGATCCCAAGGGATTTGAGGAGGGGCAGATCCCAGGGATGGAGGGGTCAGGATCTCCGACGCAGAGGGCAGGATCCAAGGAGGGGGCAGGATCCCAAGGGATGGGGGGGATGCGCGAAGCGGATGAGGGGCAAGAATCCGAAGGAATGAGGCAAGGATCCCAAGGGATGAGGAAGGAATCTGAAGGGATGAGGGGCGGATCCCGAGAGAGGATGAGGGGCAGTGAATCCGAAGGGATGAGGGCGGATCCCGAAGGGATGAGGGGCAGGGACATCTCGAACAGGGATGAGGAAGGATCTCGCATGGCGGCAATCGAAGGGATGCATGGGGCAGGATCCGAGAGGGAATGAAGGGGCAGGAAACTCTCAAGGGATGAGGGGCAAGGATTCGCGAAGGGGTGAGGGGAGATCGAATGATGAGTGGCAATCCAAAGGGGAGATGAAGGAACCGGATCCTAAAGGGATGAGGGGCTAGGATCCAAAGGGGGATGAGGAAGGATACTGAAAGGGATGAGGGGCAGGATACCCAAGGGTTAGAAGGGGATCAGGATCCAGAGGGATGAGGGCAGGATCCAAGCAGGATTGGAAGGAGCATCTGAAGGGAATGAGGGGCAGGATCAAGATGCCAGAGGGGATAAAGGATAGGGGCGTCCCAAGGACTGCCGCAAGATCCAAAGGGATGAGGGAGCAGGATCGAAGCATGAGGGCAGAACAGGGGCAGAGAGGCAATAGTAACGGGATACCAGAAGGATAGAGGACAAGGATCTCAAGGGATGAGGGGCAGGATCCAAGGGTGGGGTCAAAGAATGAGGGCAGGTCCAAACCCGAAGCAACCCCGTCAGCTCTATCCCTAGTGAAAGACCGGGATGACAAGGAGGCCGCCCGACTCCGACGCCGAGGGATATACGTGGAGGGAGCTGGATGAATGAAAGAGGAGGATGAGGATTGGTACGTGGATGGAATTCCTCGCATGGAGGAATTCCTGCTCCCAAGGGAAATGCACAGGGGAGAGGTGCAAACGGGAAATCTCGCTCCCTCCCTCTGGGAAATGGAGGGTGGGATCAGGAAAAACAAAGGGAGGGGATTATATGGGAACAGGGATGAGCGTGGATAACGAGGAATGTGCTGGGATTCGGGGAAATCCTCATGGAAAAAAGAGAAAGCTGGTTAGGGAGCTGCTCCATGAGGAAAATCACCCAGGGAGCAGCTCGCAGGTAATCTTGCCAGGCCCTGAAGAGAATGGAACAGCCTGGAATTCCAAGGGATTCCAGGAGATTCCCAAAGAATTCCAGGAAGTTACCAGGAAAAAGATTCCAAGGAATTTCCAGAGATTCCATAAGAATCCAAGGGATATCCACGGGAATTCCAAGAGGATTCCACAGAAATTTCCAAAGAATTCCAACAATTACGGGATTCGCAGACGGGATTCCAAAGAGAGTTCGCAGGCGATCGCAAGAAATCAGGATTCAGGACATTCCAAGATCCGGAATTCCAGGGAATTCCAGAGGGATCCGAGACACGAAACGGTTCCGGGATTTCCCATCAGGAAATCCTTGAATCTCCAGAAAGGGATTACCAA
Organism: Acrocephalus arundinaceus; assembly: GCA_021534815.1. Classification (NCBI taxonomy): domain Eukaryota; kingdom Metazoa; phylum Chordata; class Aves; order Passeriformes; family Sylviidae; genus Acrocephalus; species Acrocephalus arundinaceus. The sequence goes on from JAJEOU010002273.1 coordinate 58,127, forward strand.
GGGATTAGGATCCAAGGGATTCCAAGGGATTCCCAAAAGAATTCCAGGGTTTCCAGGGAATCAAAGAATTCCCAGCGGATCAGGGATTTCAAAGACCACAGTCAGGAAACTTCAATCAATTAAGGATGGATAGAACAGGTTCCAAAATTCAGGAGAATGATCCAAGGAGATTCCAAGATTCCAAGGGTTTCAGGACACCAGGGAAATTCCAAAGGGATATCCAAAGGATTCCCAAAGAATTCCACCGGGGGTTCCAGGGAATTCCAAGGAGGTCAACAGGATTCCAGAAGAATTCTTCTAAAGAATTCCCAAGAAGGGCATACAGGAGATTCCAGGGAATTCCAAAGATTCCAAGGTGGATGCTTATTAGGGATTCCATGAGGGAGAATTTTCCAGGGGGTTCCAGGCGAAAAGTTCAACAATCAAACGGAAATTCAATGGATTCAACCAGTGAGATTCACAACACGAAAATATACCAAGAGATCCAATGGGATTCCATGTAAAGGAGGAATTCCAGGAAGAAATGGCAACCAAGGGAATGGAACCGAAAGAATTTCCAGGGGTGTTCCAGGAATTTAAAGGAATTCCCCACAGGGATTTCCCAAGGAGAATTCACAAAAAGAATTCCCAAGGGATTCCCAAGAGAGAGTTTCCCACTGTGGAAGTTCCCATTAAAGAATGTCCCAAGGGAATTCCAAGGGAATTCCAAGGGATTCCAGGAGAATTCCCAGGGAATTCCAAAGAATTCCAAGGGATTCCCAGAGAGATTTTCCACAAGAAATTTCAAGGGATTACCAAGGGGAAATTCCAAGGGATTCCAAGGAGATTCCAGGGAATTCCAAAGAATTCCCACAAGGTATTCCAGGCATCGCAAAAAAGAGTTCCTAGGGGATATCACTATGGGAATTTTTCCATAGAGGATTCCAGGAGATTCCAAGAGAGATTTCCATATCAAGGGATTAATCTGGCAGAGAGTATTCCAAATCCAGGATCCGCTATGCGGATTCCCAGGGAATTCGCAAAGAATTCCAAGGGATTCCAGGGATTCCAAGGATTCCAAAGGGAATTTCCAAAGGGAAATTTCCAAGAATTTCAAATTTCGGGATTCGCAGAGATTATCCAAAGCGAAATTCTTCCCCAGGGGATCCAAGGGATTCCGGGGATTACCAAAGAATTACAAGGATTACAAAGGCGAATTGCCAGAATTTCCAATGGAAGAGATTCCAGAAGGGATTCGGCACTGGATGGGGTTCCCCTTTCCCTGGGTGCTCCCAGTAGGCCAGGGCTGCGCCAGGATTGTGGATGCGACCGGAGCCGGCGCGGATGTTAGATCTCCCGAGAGTCAATGGGGAATTTGCCGGATTTCTCGGCACCGCATTCCCCATAGCAGAAAAGCGGATGTGCACAGTTTTCTCCCGGGAATGCTGAGTGGGAACCTGGGCTGGATTTATATCAGAGCATGTTCCCAAAGCTCCCAAACCACATGGAAAAGGACTCTCCAGGAGGTGGCCAGGGCTGGGTCACTTTTGGGCTTAGGCTATACAGAGGCTAGGTGGTGTTGCCTGAAGTGTTGTGTCCCCGGATTGTTCCTGCTGCGAGATGGGCGGTTGGTCTTTCTTTCCCTTTTTGTTCGATCACAAAAAGTCCGTGTAAAGAGGGGCCTGGAATTTTCGCTGTCCGATGGGAAGCCTTCTGGCTCCAATCCATTCCCTGGAAGCAGAGTTTCTTTTTCGGAGGAAATATTTTGGGGAATGATCTTTTTTCTATAGAGATTCCCCGGAACGTTTTTTCAATCGCCCGTCGTCTGTTTCCGATGGATGTGGCTGCTTGACCAGCGCCGAAAATTCCGACGAAATGGAAAATCCTACTCTGCTAAGAACGCGACAGAAAACTTCCAAAAAAATTAAAACAAAAAAATTCCCCGTCACAAAACCCTAAAATTCCCTCCCAATTAAAAGGAAAACTGGCACACACAGGGACTCCAAACCCATTCCCAAAAAAAGTCAACATTCCCAAAAAATAGCACCAATGTTTGGTCACTATCTAACAAAGAGGGAATTCCCAAAGTTGGGAAGAACGGACTGGAGAACTGCAAAATTCCCAAAACCCCCAAATCTGGAGCGAAAGGACCACTGCCACCCCCCTGGCTTGCCATTCCTGAAAAAAATCCTGGTATTGGGAATGGCAGAGGTGGGAAAATCCCGGCTCCCAAATCCTTAAGGGTTTGTTCTATCCTATAGGAATTCCCTGCTGAAATTCCCAGATTTGGATGGGATTATTGGGAAAAATCCTCAAGTTTTTTCCCTGGTTTTGTTTCCCAGAGGAGGAAACGACGACGACGCTTCAGGTAGTGGAGGATGAGGAGGATGAGAGGAGGAGGAGGAAGGGGAGAGGAGAGACGTGAGCGGAGAGGAGGAAGGTTGAGCCGGGAATTCCGGGATTGGGAGGAAATTTTTGGGAATCGCTGTGGGCTGGGGAGGGTGAAGTCCCTGGAGGGGGAAATGGGATTGGAGGGGGGGAAATGGATTGAGGGGGAATGATTGGGGAAATCGGGAGTGGGAGAATGGGATTGAGGGTAAAATGGGATGTGAGGGATGGAGATTGAGGGGAAAATGGGTTATTGAGGGCGGAAATGGGATTAGAGGGGGATGGAAAGAAGGGAATGACGAGACTTTGCTGGGAAATGCGGAGATGGCAGGGGGAAATGGGAAATGGAAGGAAAATGGGATTTTGTGAGGCGGAGAAATGGGATTGAGGGGAAATGGTGATTCGGGGAAAATGGGATTTGGAGGGATGGGGATATCTGAGGGGAATTGGGTCTGGCGGAAGATGGGATTGAGGAGGGAAAATGGGAATGGGGGGGAAATGGGATTGGAAGCACTTTGATGTATAATGATAGGAGGGATTTGCGGCTGAGGAGAATAAATGTGTGGGTGTATTTGGAGGGTTCCTGAGACAGGGCTAGTACTATGTGAAAGGCATATTTAAACGGTATATAAGGAGGTTAAATCAGTTGGGATTCTCAATGTTATTGCAAGTCTTCTCAAATCTTGTGGATTATGTTGCTGGTTGATCTGAAGAGTTGACACCATTGAAGATGACTGGGTGGTAATCTGTCCTAGATTGAGTTTACATAAGGGCCAGATAAGGATTAAAAAGGAAAATGGGAATGGAGGGGAAATGGGATTGGAGAGGAAATGGGATTTTGTGAGGAGAAATGGGATTGAGGGGGGAAGTGGGATTGGGGGAATGGGATTGAGAGGGGAAATGGGATTGAAGGGGCTGGAATAGGATAGGAAGGGAAAATGGAATTTTGTGAGGAGAAATGGGATTGAGGGGGAAAATGGGATTGGAGGAAAAATGGGATTGGGGAAAATGGGATTTTGTGAGGAGAAATGGGATTGAAGGGAAAAAGGGATTGGGGGGAAATGGGATTGGAGAGGGGGAAATGGGGTGGGGAGGAACATGGGATTGAGGGAAAATGGGATTGAAGGGGGAAAATGGGATTGAGGGGGGAAAATGGGATTGAGGGGAAAATGGGATTGAAGGGGAGGGGAAATAGGATAGGAAGGGAAAATGGAATTTTGTGAGGGGAAATGGGATTGGGGAGGAAAATGGGATTTTGTGAGGAGAAATGGATTGGGGGAAATGGGATTGGAGGGGAAATGGGATTGGGGAAAATGGGATTTTGTGAGGAGAAATGGGATTGAGGGGAAAAAGGGATTGGGGGAAATGGGATTGAGAGGGAAATGGGATTGGGGAAAATGGGATTTGTGAGGGGAATGGGATTGGGGAAATGGGATTGAGGGGGAAATGGGATTGAGGGAAAATGGGATTTTGTGAGGGGAAATGGGATTGAAGGGAGAAAATGGGATTGGGGAAAATGGGATTGAGAGGGGAAATGGGATTGAGGGGGAAACAGGAATGGAGAGGAAAAGGGATTGAAGGGGGAAATGGGAATTGAAGGGGGGTGGAATAGGATAGGAAGGGAAAATGGAATTTTGTGAGGGGAAATGGATTGGGGGGAAATGGAATTGAGGGGAAAATGGGATTGGGGAAATGGGATTTGGTGAGAGAAATGGGATTGAAGGGAAAAAGGGATTGGGGGAAATGGGATTGGAGGGGAAAAAGGATTGGGGGAAATGGGATTGGAGAGGGGGAAATGGGAGTGGGGGAGGAAATTGGGATTGAGGAAGGAAAATGGGATTTTGTGAGGGGAAATGGGATTGGGTGGGGGAAATAGGATTGGAAGGGAAAATTGGATTGAGGGGGGAGATGGGAATGGGAGGGGAAATGGGATTGGAGAGGAAAATGGGATTTTGTGAGGAGAAATGGGATTGAGGGGGAATGGGATTGTGTGAGGAAAAACGGGATTGTGTGAGGAGAAATGGGATCAAGGGAAAGTGGATGGGAGGAAGGGAAAATGGAGTTGGAGGAGGGAACAGGAAAAGGGAATTCCAGGAATTGTTTTCCCTCTCCTGCCCCTCTGGGATGTTCCCGAGCCTCCTCAGTCCCGGATAGATCCAGCTCTTCCCACTCCCATAAATCCCAGTTTTCTTAAGCTTGGGAATGCCAACATTTCAGTATTCCCAAATTTCCCTCATTCCCAACATTCCTGCATTCCCACATCCATTCCACATCCATTCCCACATCCATTCCCACATTCCCACATCCATTCCCACATTCCCCCATTCCCAGCTCAGCCATTAATTCCCTGTTATTTCCCTGCCCCTCCTGCCATTCCCTAAAAACCTGGGAATTCCTGGAAGCGCCTCCTCACTGAGGACATTCCCACATCCATTCCCTCATTCCCACATTCATTCCCACATTTTTTCCCACATTCCCACATTTTTTCCCACATTTTTTCACATCCCCATTCCCAGCTCAGCCATTAATTCCCTGTTATTTCCCTGCCCCTCCTGCCATTCCCTAAATCCCGGGAATTCCTGGAAGTGCCTCCTCACTGAGAACATTCCCAAATCCATTCCCTCATTCCCACGTTTTTTCCCACGTTTTTTCCCACGTTTTTTCCCACATTTTTTCCCACGTTTTTTCCCACATTTTTTCCCACATTTTTTCCCACATTTTTTCCCACATTTTTTCCCACATTTTTTCCCACATTTTTTCCCACATTTTTTCCCACATTCCCACATTTTTTTCCCACACTTTTTTCCACATTCCCACATTTTTTCCCACATTCCACATCCATTCCCACATTCCCCCATTCCCAGCTCACCATTAATTCCCTGTTATTTCCTGCCCTCCTGCCATTCCCTAAATCCCCGGGAATTCCTGGAAGCGCCTCCCACTGAGAACATTCCCAAATCCATTCCTCATTCCACATTTTTCCCACATTTTTTCCCACATTTTTTCCACATTTTTTCCACATTTTTTCCACACATTTTTTCCCACATTTTTTCCCACATTTTTTCCCACATTTTTTCCCACATTTTTCCCACATTTTTTTCCCACATTCCCACATTGATTCCCACATTTTTTTCCCACATTCCCACATTCCCACATTTTTTTCCCACATTCCCACATTTTTTCCCCATTTTTTTCCCACATTACTTTTTCCCACATTCCCACCACATTTTTTCCATTTTTTCCCACATTCCCACATTTTTCCCACATTCCACATTTTCCACATTCCCCCATTCCCAGCTCAGCCATTGATTCCCTGTTCTTTCCCTGCCCCTCCTGCCATTCCCTAAATCCCGGGAATTCCTGGAAGTGCCTCCTCACTGAGGACATTCCCAAATCCATTCCCTCATTCCCACATTTTTTCCCACATTTTTTTCCCACATTTTTTCCCACATTCCCACATCCATTCCACATTCCCACATTTTTCCCACATTCCCACATTTTTTCCACATTTCCCCATTCCCAGCTCAGCCATTGATTCCCTGTTATTTCCCTGCCCCTCCTGTCATTCCCTAAATCCCGGGAATTCCTGGAAGCGCCTCCTCCTCACTGAGAACATTCCAAGGCCGTTCCCTCCTTGGGAAAACCGGGATTTTGGGAAAAGCTCATCCCAAACTCCCCTGGCATTCCAGGAGGACGAGGAAGGCTACAACGACGGCGAGGTGGACGACGAGGAGGACGAGGAGGAGCCGGGTACTGCCCCCATCCCTCTTTCCCTACGGAAAAACTCGGGAATTTCCGGGAATTCCAGCCACAACAGAATAACGGGAATTCTTTCCTGGTTTTTGTTTCCCCCAGAGGAGGAGCGGGGCCAGAAGAGGAAACGAGAGCCCGAGGACGAGGGGGACGAGGACGACTGAGCTCGGCTGGGCTTTTCCCGGAATTCCAATTCCCCTCTTGTGATTTGACTGTTTTTATCCCGGAATTCCCCTTTTCCCAAACTCCCGACCTTTGGATTTTCCTTTTCTTTTCCTGGTTTTAGTTTTGGTTTTTTTTTTGTTATTTTAATTTTTTTTATTTTAATTTTTTTTATTTTAAATTTTTTTTTATTTTAATTTTTTTGTTGTTTTTAATTTTTTGTTTTAATTTTTTTGTTTTAATTTTTTGGTTTTAAATTTTTTGATTTTAATTTTTTTGTTAATTTTTTTGGTTTTAATTTTTTTTGTTTTAATTTTTTTTTGGTTTTAAATTTTTTTGGTTTTAATTTTTTTATTTTAAAATATTTTTTTGGTTTTAATTTTTTTTGGTTTTAATTTTTTGTTGTTTTAATTTTTTGTTGTTTTAATTTTTTGTTGTTTTAATTTTTTTTATTTAATTTTTTTTTTAAATTTTTTTTATTTAATTTTTTTTGGTTTTAATTTTTTGTTGTTTTAATTTTTTTGGATTTAATTTTTTTTTTGAATTTTTTTTATTTAATTTTTTTTGTTTTAATTTTTTGTTGTTTTAAATTTTGCTTTTAAATTTTTTTGTTTTAATTTTTTTGTTCTAATTTTTTTTTTTAATTTAATTTTTTTTGTTTTAATTTTTTGGTTCTAATTTTTTCTGGATTTAATTTTTTTCTGGATTTAATTTTTTTTGGGATTTCTTTTTTTCCGGATTGTAACGTTGCTGTGGGAAGCGAGCGGGAGCAGCGCGGGTGGGAAGGGAATAAAATCCTATTTTTACTGCCGCTCCTCCTCCGATTCTTTGGGAATTTTTCTTTGGCCTGGAATCCCTGGAAGTGCCGGAGC
>JAJEOU010002273.1:65305-177805 GCA_021534815.1 Acrocephalus arundinaceus
GCTCCTCCCGGGCACCGACAGCGCCTCCCGCCCTCCCGTTCCCCTCCGGAGCCGCTCCCAGCCCGCCCAGGCCGCGGGGACCCCCGTGAGGGCGGCCCGGCCGCTCCCCCCCTCCCCTCAGCGCCGCCGCCCCTCCCTCGCTCCGCCCGCCGCTCCTCTCCGCCCCGCCCCCCGCGCGGGGCCCGCGCCATTGCCCCGCGCCATTCCCGTGCCTCGCCTCCGCACCTTTCCCTCCCTCCTGGCTGCCAGCCCTTGGCCGGGCGGCTCCGCTTTGGCCGCCGCTGCCCTCCCCGGCGCTCCTTTAAGCTGGGGAGGGCGCAGGGCGCAGCGCGCCACGTGCCGGCGCGGCGGAGCCGCGGCCGCTCCGTCCCCATCAGGCGGCAGCGCGGAATGAGCCTGGGCTCGGCGCCGGGCTGTCCCCCTGCCCGGCACAGCCGCTCCCCCATTGGCTTCCGCCGCGCCTCCGCGCTGCTGATTGGCCGAAGCGCGGCAGCGGAGCGCCGCGATTGGTCGGTGTCGCTGTCAATCCCGGCGGAGCCCCCGGAGCGCCCGCCCCCGCGGTTATCAGGTTAGTGCGCCCGCGGTGCTGCGCTCGGGCTTCCGAGCGGCGCTGGGCGAGCCCGAGTCCCTCCGCGCCCCGCGATCGGGGGGCTCTGCACGGGGTCACTGCGCCAGCCGAGCCGCGCACCCTCCGCGCCTCCCGCCAGCCACGGACATGGACATGAAGAAAAGGATCCACTTAGAGCTGCGGAACAGGACGCCGTCAGATGTAAGCAATGCAATGCCAAAAAAAAAAAAAAAAAAAAAAAATTAACGCTAATAACGCTAATGATGAGAATAATAAAAAAGGCATCCCACGGTTATTTTTTTTTTTTTTTTTTTGGCGGGGTGGAGCGTGCCAGGTGTTGGCGGGGCCGGTGCTGCCCTTGAGGTGCCTACCTGTGTGTGTGTGGGGGGCCGTGCCCCCCGCTTTGGGGGCGCGGGGCGCTCCGGGGAGTTCGGGGCCCCCGGGGCTTGGCCTTTTCCCTTTGGGGCCGGGTTGCGGGGGCATTTCTCCTCCTCTTTTTTTTTTTGCGGGAGGGACCCCCGGGAAGGGCCGCGGCCAGGCCGGGGAGGCGCTGAGGGGAGCGGCCTCAGAGGGGTCCCCGCGGCCGGGGCGGGCTGGGAGCGGCCCCGGAGGGTCGGGATCCCCGGGAAGGGAAAGGAAAGGAAGGGAAAGGCGGGAGGATCCCCCCGGGAAAGCGCCTGAGGGGCAGCGGAGCCAAGGACGGGAATCCTTCAGATCCCAGGAAATATTGGGAAGGGATTTTTTTTTTCCTTGGAAAAGAGGGATGGATTCAGGCTGGGTGAGGTGGGGTATTAGGAAGGAATTCCTGGCTGGGATGGGATTCCCAGAGAAGCTCTGGCTGCTCCTGCATCCCTGGAATGTCCAAGGCTGGGTTGGAGCAGCCTGGGACAGTGGGAGGTGTTGGGATTGGAGCTGGATGGGTTTAAATCCTTTCCAACCCAAATCCTGGGAATTGGGAAGGAAAATGGGATCCTCCAGCACCAGCGGGATGGGGATGGAGCCAGGCTGGGAATGCTGGAGCAGGGAAAGATCCAGGGAATCCTCGGAGCCTTTCCCAGGAGAGCTGGAGAGGGGCCGGGACAAGGGATGGACACCGGGAATGCTCCCGCTGGAAAAGTGGAGATTTGGGAAGGAATTCCCAGGAATTCCGTGGCTGCTCCATCCCTGGAGTGTCCCAAGGTCAGCCTGGGATGATCCCAACCCATTCCCTGCTCCCGGATCCTTTTCCAGGCGCTGCTGGATGAGGCTCCAACCCTGGAGCCGCTCATTTTTCCAAGGATTTGGGATTCCCAAACCATTCCCAACAGCTGGAGCAGAACTCAGGTAAAAAAATTTGCTTTTATCCCTTGGAAAATTCCTGCTTTTCCCTGGAAAACACCGGGCTGGAGTCAGTGGAAAGAACCAAAGGAACGCCAAAAATCCTTGGAAAATTTCATTTTATTCCCGTATTTTACAGGGCTGGGTGGAGATGAAGCCTCAGCTGTGAGCATGGAAAAATTCCAGGAATGTGGATGGAAACAGCAGGAATTGGATTGGGAATGGGATGAGAAAATCTGGATCCAACTCCAGGTAAAAATTCCAATTTAAGCAGGAAAAAACTCCCAAAAATTCAGATTTTTGGGAATGTTTCAGGGATTTGGGGAAATCCTTGACTGGGCTGAACATCCCAAACTTTTGGGAACATTTGGGATTTGGGAATTTTATTTCAGCTCTGTTGAAATTTCTCCTCCCCAGGTGTGTCCGGGCTGAATCTTTGGGAATTTTTCATGGAATTTTTGCTCCTGGTGCCGCTGAAAACCTTTGGAAAAGGACTTTTCTCCTGGGAAAAAACCAAAAAAAAAGGAATTTCTGGGATTTAAAAGGAATTTCTGGGAATATTTTTTCCTTTGATTATTTTTTTCCAAAGAAAAAATGGATTTTGATCACTTGAAGGTGCAGAAAATTCCCTTTTTTTTTAATTTTCAGGGAATTTATTCCCATTTCCAAGCCAAAATTCCGTGTTTAAAGCTGCTCCTGTCATTGTATTCCAAGAGTTTGGGAATTTTTAGAAAAATTGGGAATTTTAATATTTGGAATAATTTTAAGGGATTTTTTTCCAGGTTGGGTTTTTAATGGGAATTGTTGGGATTTTTCCTGGATTTTTTACAGGAATTTTTTCATTTTTGGGGTCAATTTTTAATTGGAATTGTTGGGATTTTTCCTGGATTTTTTACAGGAATTTTTTAATTTTTGGGGTCAATTTTGAATGGGAATTGTTGGGATTTTTCCTGGTTTTTTAACAGGAATTTTTTCATTTTTGGGGTCAGTTTTTAATGGGAATTGTTGGGATTTTTCCTGGTTTTTTTACAGGAATTTTTTCATTTTTGGGGTCAGTTTTTAATGGGAATTGTTGGGATTTGTTCAGGATTTTTTTACAGGAATTTTTAAATTTTTGGGGTCAATTTTTAATGGGAATTGTTGGGATTTTTCCTGATTTTCCAGGAATTTTAAATTCAATTTGTGGGAATTTTTTCCTGTTTATTTTTATAGGAATTTTAAATTTATGGGATTGGTTTTAATGGGAATTGTTGGGATTTTTCCCGGATTTTTTACAGGAATTTTAAATTCAATTTGTGGGAATTTTTTCCTGTTTGTTTTTATAAGAATTTTAAATTTCTGGGGTCAGTTTTTAATGGGAATTGTTGGGATTTTTCCTGGTTTTTTTTACAGGAATTTTTTAATTTTTGGGGTCAATTTTTAATGGGAATTGTTGGGATTTTTCCTGGATTTTCAGGAATTTTAAATTCAATTTGTGGGAATTTTTCCCTGTTTGTTTTTATAGGAATTTTCAATTTCTGGGGTCAGTTTTTAATGGGAATTGTTGGGATTTTTCCTGGGTTTCTTACAGGAATTTTTTAATTTTTGGGGTCAATTTTTAATGGGAATTGTTGGGATTTTTCCTGATTTTACAGGAATTTTTAATTCAATTTGTGGAATTTTTCCCTGTTTATTTTTATAGGAATTTTTTAATTTTGGGGGTCAGTTTTTAATGGGAATTGTTGGGATTTTTCCCGAATTTTTTACAGGAATTTTTAATTCAATTTGTGGAATTTTTTCCTGTTTATTTTTAAGAGGAATTTTAAATTTGTGGAATTTTTTTTACAGGAATTCCAGGTTTTTCCTGCTCTGCTTTCATCAGGAATTTTGAATTTACGAGATTTGGTTTTTGCCAGGAATTTTTGTTGGAATTCCCAGGATTTTTCCCTGTTTATTCCACCAGGAATTTTGCCTTTCATGGGATTTGCTTTTAATGGGAATTTTTGATGGAATTTGTGGAATTTTCCCTTTTTTTTTACCAGGAATTTCCAATTTATGGAATTTTTCTCTCTTAATTTTTAACAGGAATTTGTGGAATTTTTTTCCTTTTGGAATTTTCAATTTCTGGGAATTTTTTTCCCTTTGTTTATTTTTCCAGGAATTTTCAATCAGTTTCTACCAGGAATTTTTAATGGAATTTTTAGGATTTTTCCCTCATTTCTTTCCCTTTCCCCCCACAAAAAATTCCTTCTTTTTATTGGGAATTACTCCCGGCATTCCAGGGGAAAAAAAAGTGGGAAAATCCCATTTAAAAAAATCAGAAAAAAATCGATTTTAAAGGGAAAAAAAATTCTGGGATGGCTCCAAAATTCCCAGAAATAAACAGGAAAATTTTATTCCCATTTTTTAACAAATAATTATTAAATTTATTTTCTTTTTCTTGGCAAAATCCGTGGGATCATCGGAATATTCCCGATTTTTCTGATGGAATATTCCAGGATTTTCCTGCTTTATTGGCCTGGATTAAAGGGAGAATTTGGGAAAACCCCCGGAAAATTTGGGATGAGTTAAAAATCCAAGGAATTCTGGGATAATCCTTCAGAATTCCAGGAAAATGGATGGAAAAATGGGATAAATTTAAAGCAGAATCCAGGAATTTTTGGGAATTAAAAATCCTGGAATTTTGGGGAATTTTTGCTGTCAGAAATCCACGAGGGGGGTGAGAAAAAAATGGGAAAAAAATTTGGGAATCCTTGGAAAATTCCTGGGAAAATCGAGGGAAAGGAATTTAAAAAAAGGGAAAAAATTCCAATTAAAAATTTTAATTGAATTTAAATTTTAATTTTAATGGATAAAAACTTCCAGGGAATTCCAGGAAATAAAAACGGTGAGAGATGGGAAAAGTGGGAATGGGCAGGGCAGAATTCCAGGGAATTTTCTGGGATTGATCCAGAGGGTTTGCCTGATTCGGGAAGAGCTCCGGGAATTCCTGGGGATGAGGAAATCCCACAGAATTCCAGGAAAAGTTGGGAATTAAATGGGATTTCCAGTAGATAATGGATGGGAATGAGGAAATCCTTTGGAATTCCAGGAAAAGTTGGGAATTGGAAGTGGATTCCAGTAAAAAATGGATGGGAATGAGGAAATCCTTTGGAATTCCAGGAAAATTTGGGAATTAAAGATGGTTTCCTGTTAAAAAAACAGGGATTGAATTCTTCAGGATGAGGAAATTCCACGGAATTCCAGGAAAAATTGGGAATTGGATGTTGTTTCCTGTAAAAAAAACTGGGATGGGAAGGGTAAGAATGAACAAATCCTTTGGAATTCTGGGAAAAGTTGGGAATTAAAGATGATTGCCAGTAAAAAACAGGAATTGACCTTTGGAATTCCAGGAAAAGTTGGGAATTAAATGGGATTTCCAGTAAGAAATGGATGGGAATGAGGAAATCCTTTGGAATTCCGGGAAAAATTGGGAATTCAAGACGGTTTCCTGTTAAAAAAAAAGGGATTGAATTCTTCAGGATGAGCAAATTCCATGGAATTCCAGGAAAAATTGGGAATTAAAGGTGGTTTCCTGTAAAAAAAGCAGGGATTGACCTTCGGAATTCCAGGAAAAGTTGGGAATGGGAAGTGGATTCCAGTAAAACCAGGGATGGAAAGGGATGAAATTCCTCTGGGAATCAGGAAATTCCACGGAATCCAGGGAAAAGTTGGGAATTCTGGGCGGTTTCCAGTGAAAATCAGGAATTTGATTCCTCAGGATGAGGAAATTCCACAAGGAATTCCAGGAAAAGTTGGGAATTCTGGGTGGTTCCTGTGAAAAAAACAGGGATTGAACTCTTCAGGATGAGGAAATCCACGGAATCCAAGGAAAATTTGGGAATTAAAGGTGATTTCCTGGAAAAAATAGATGGGAATGAGCAAATCCTTTGGAATTCTGGGAAAATTTGGGAATTGGAGGTGGTTTCCAGTAAAAACTGGGATTGACCTTTGGAATTCCAGGAAAAGTTGGGAATTGGAAGTGGATTCCAGTGAAAATCAGGGATTGGATTCCTCAGGATGAGGAAATTCCACGGAATCCAAGGAAAAGTTGGGAATTAAAGGTGATTTCCAGTAAAAAATTGATGGGAATGAGCAAATCCTTTGGAATTCTGGGAAAATTTGGGAATTCAAGGTGGTTTCCAGTAAAAAACTGGGATTGGATTCCTCAGGATGAGGAAATCCCACGGAATTCCAGGAAAAGTTGGGACTGGAGGCCGTTCCCAACATTCCCACCTGGAATTCCCGTTCCTCAGAGCCCCAAATCCCACCCGGAGCGGGAGAATTCCCGAATTTCCCGCCACGGATGCGGCACAAAGAGCGGGAAAAGGAGCGGCTCCATCCCGGAAAAACTTGGGATCCATCCGGGAAATCATCGGGAAAAATGTGCGGGGATGTCGGGAAAGGATTGGATTGGGATGGGGGAAAATGGGTTTGGGATTGGGGAAAAGGTTGGATTTGGGATGGGGGAAAAACTGGATTTGGGATGGGACAAAGATTGGATTTGGGATAGGGAAAAAACTTGGATTTGGGACGGAGAAAGAGCTGGATTTGGGATTAGGATGGGGCTGGATTTGGGATAGGGAAAAAATGGATTTGAGATAGGAAAAAAGGTTGGATTTGGGATAGAGGAAAAGCTGGATTTGGGATTGGGATGGGGCAAAAATGTTGGATTTGGGATGGGACAAAGATCGGATTTGGGATAGAGGAAAACCTGGATTTGGGAAGGGGACAGGGCTGGATTTGGGAAGGGGACAAGGCTGGATTTGGGATTAGAACGGGGCTGGATTTGGGATAGGGAAAAAACTCTGGATTTGGGGTAGAGAAAAAATGGATTTGGGATGGGAAAAAGATTGGATTTGGGACGGAGAAAGAGCTGGATTTGGGATGGGGACAGGGCTGGATTTGGGATAGGGAAAAAAGTTGGATTTGGGGTAGAGGAAAAGCTGGGATTGGGATGGGGGAAAAAGGTTGGATTTGGGATGGAGAAAGAGCTGGATTTGGGATTGGGATGGGGAAAAAGGTTGGATTTGGGATGGGACAAAGATTGGATTTGGGATAGGGGAAAACCTGGATTTGGGATGGAGAAAGAGCTGGATTTGGGATTAGGATGGGGCTGGATTTGGGATAGGGAAAAACCCTGGATTTGGGGTAGAGAAAAACTGGATTTGGGATGGGATAAAGATTGGATTTGGGATGGGGACAGGGCTGGATTCAGGGTGGGAAAAAGGTTGGATTTAGGATAGAGGGGAAAAGTGGATTTGGGATGGGGAAAAAAACCCAAGTTTGGGATTGGGATGGGATAGAAAGGCCGGGTTTGGGACTGGGACAAGGCTGGATTTGGGATAGAGGAAAAAAGCTGGATTTGGGATGGGACAAAGATTGGGTTTGGGGTAGGGGAAAAGCTGGATTTGGGATAGGGGAAAAGAACTGGATTTGGGATGGGAAAAGGGTTGGATTTGGGGGGGAACAGGGCCGGATTTGGGATGAGGAGAAGGCTGGATTTGGGATAGGGAAAGAGCCGGATTTGGGGTGGGACAAAGATTGGATTTCAGATGGGGCAGGGCTGGATTTGGGATAGGGAAAAAACCTGGATTTGGGATGGAGAAAGAGCTGGATTTGGGATTAGGATGGGGCTGGATTTGGGATGGGACAAAGATTGGATTTGGGATAGAGGAAAAGCTGGGATTGGGATGGGGGAAAAAGGTTGGATTTGGGATGGGAAAAGAGCTGGATTTGGGATGGAGAAAGAGCTGGATTTGGGATGGGGACAGGGCTGGATTTGGGATTGGGACAAAATTTGATTTGGGATAGGACAGGGATGGATCGAATCCCGTTGATCCCGTGTCCTGGGAGGTTTGGGAATTTTTTGGGGTGGGATTTTGTGCTCCAGCAGCGCCCGGTTATTGCAGGATGGATCCGGGGGGGGCTGGGATCCCTCTGGAATGTGGGAATTTGGGATGTTCCAGCCCTGGAATTTGGGAATGTGGGAATGTGGGAATCTGGAATGTTCCGGCCCTGGAATGTGGGAATGTGGGAATCTGAAATGTTCTGTCCCTGGAATGTGGGAACCGGGAATGTTCCAGGCCTGGAATGTGGGAACTGGGAATGTTCCGGCCCTGGAATCTGGGAATTCGGGAATATGGGAATCTGAAATGTTCCGTCCCTGGAATGTGGGAATTTGGGAATGTTCCATCTCAAGAATGTGGGAATTTGGGATGTTCCATCCCTGGAATGTGGGAATTCGGGAATGTGGGAATCTGAAATGTTCAGTCCCTGGAATGTGGGAATCCAGGAATGTTCAGCCCTGGAATCCAGGAATGTTCCATGCCTGGAATGTGGGAATCCGGGAATGTTCTGTCTCTGGAATCCGGGAATGTTCCATCCCTGGAATGTGGGAACCGGGAGTGTTCCGTCCCTGGAATCCGGGAATCCGGAATGTGGGAACCAGGAATGTTCAGCCCTGGAATCTGGGAATGTTCCATCTCTGGAATGTGGGAATTTGGGATGTTCCAGCGCTGGAATGTGGGAATTCGGGAATGTGGGAACCAGGAATGTTCCGGCCCTGGAGTGTGGGAATCCAGGAATGTTCCACCCCTGGAATCCAGAATGTTCCATGCCTGGAGTGTGGGAATTTGGGATGTTCCATCCCTGGAATCCGGGAATCCGGAATGTGGGAATTTGGGAATGTTCCGGCCCTGGAATGTGGGAATCTGGAATGTTCAAGGCCTGGAATCCAGGAATGTTCCATCCCTGGAATGTTCCGTGTCTGGAATCCGGGAATTCGGAATGTTCTGTGTCTCGAATGTGGGAACCAGGAGTGTTCAGCCCTGGAATCCGGGAATGTTCCATGCCTGGAATCTGGGAATGTTCCAGCCCTGGAATGTGGGAACCAGGAATGTTCAGCCCTGGAATCTGGGAATGTTCCATCCCTGGAATGTGGGAATTTGGGATGTTCCAGCGCTGGAATGTGGGAATTCGGGAATCTGAAATGTTCAGTCCCTGGAATGTGGGAATCCAGGAATGTTCCACCCCTGGAATCCAGAATGTTCCATGCCTGGA
Source organism: Acrocephalus arundinaceus (assembly GCA_021534815.1). NCBI lineage: Eukaryota > Metazoa > Chordata > Aves > Passeriformes > Sylviidae > Acrocephalus > Acrocephalus arundinaceus. The sequence goes on from JAJEOU010002273.1 coordinate 74,271, forward strand.
GTGTGGGAATTTGGGATGTTCCATCCCTGGAATCTGGGAATTCGGGAATGTGGGAATCTGGAATGTTCAAGGCCTGGAATCCAGGAATGTTCCATCCCCGGAATGTTCCGTGTCTGGAATCCGGGAATTCGGAATGTTCCGTGTCTGGAATGTGGGAACCAGGAATGTTCAGCCCTGGAATCCGGGAATGTTCCATGCCTGGAATCTGGGAATGTTCCAGCCCTGGAATGTGGGAACCGGGAGTGTTCAGCCCTGGAATCCAGGAATGTTCCATCCCTGGAATGTGGGAATCCGGGAATGTTCTGTCTCTGGAATCCGGAATGTCCCATCCCTGGAATGTGGGAACCGGGAGTGTTCCACCCCTGGAATCCGGGAATCCGGAATGTGGGAACCAGGAATGTTCAGCCCTGGAATCTGGGAATGTTCCATCCCTGGAATGTGGGAACCGGGAATGTTCCATCCCTGGAATCCGGAATGTTCCATCCCTGGAATCCGGAATGTTCCATCCCTGGAATCCGGAATGTTTCGTGCCCGGATCTGCTCCTGACATTCCCATGGCAACCCCATCCCTGTGGGATTCCTTCCCGCGGGAACCGAAGGCTGGAGGCTGCCGGTGACATTCCCGGAGTGCTCCTGACAGCCGGAATTCGGGAATTCATCGGGAACGGCTGGGTTGGACAGGAGCACAATTCCCCAGGGATGGACGGGACAGGGAGAATCCCAAAAATAAAAACGGGATCAACAGCAGCTGGGGAAAGCGGGATCGGGGCGGGATTGGGGAAGGAGGGACAATGGGAATGGGCGGGATCGGGGATTTGGGGTTTGGGATTTATTCCCGGCTGGATCCGGCCCCGGCTCGGGAACGCCACCGGCTTTTCCGGGATTTCCCTTTGGAGAGAGGTTGGAGATGGGGAAACTCCCGGGATTTGGGTTTTCCTTGGGGAAATCTGGGATGTGCTGGGGGATGGGATGGGGGAAAGGGGGAATTCCGGAGGGATGGGAAAGGGAATGGGAAAGAGGGAATGGGGGGGAAAGGAGGGAAAAGGAATGGGAATGGGAATGGGAATGGGAATGGAAGGAAAAGGAATGGGAGTGGGAAAGGGAAAGAAAAAGGGAATGGGAAAAGGAGTGGGAAAGGAAGGAATGGGAAAAGAAGGAATGGGAGAGGGAATGGGAATGGAAGGAGTGGGAATGGGAATGGGAATAGGAAAGGAGGAAATGTGAGAGAGGGAAAGGAGGGAATGGGAAGGGAAAGGGAGTGGAAAAGGAAAAGGAGGGAATGGCAAAGGAGGAAAAGGAATGGGAAAGGAAAGGGAGGGATTGGGAATGGGGATGGGAATGGGAAAAGAGGGAATGGGAATGGAAAAGGAAGGAATGGGAAAAGAGGAAAAGGGAGAGAGAGAATTGGAAAGGAGGGAATGGGAATGGGAAAGGAAAAGGAACAAATGGGAAGAGAGGGAATGGGAAAGGAAATGGAAAAGGAGGGAAAAGGAACGGGAAAGGAAGGAATGGGAGTGGGAAAGGAGGGAATGGGAATGGAAGGAATGTGAGAGACGGAAAGGAAGGAATGGGAAAGGAGGGGATGGGAATGGGAATGGAAGGAATGGGAAAAGAGGGAAAGGGAAAGGAGGGAATTGGAAAGGAGAGAATGGGAAAGGAAGGAATGGGAAAAGAGGGAAAGGGAGAGAGGGAAAGGACAGAATGGGAAAAATGGGAATGGGAAAGAAGGGAATGGGAGTGGAATGGGAATGGCAGAGCAGGGAATGGGAATGGGAAAAGAGGGAATGGGAATGGCAGAGGCAGAGCAGGGAATGGGAATGGGAAAAGAGGGAATGGGAATGGCAGAGCAGGGAATGGGAATGGGAAAAGAGGGAATGGGAATGGCAGAGCAGGGAATGGGAATGGGAAAAGAGGGAATAGGAATGGGAATGGCAGAGGCAGAGCAGGGAGCGGAGGGGATCCGTGCTCGGCATTCCGGGGCTGAAGGAACTGCAGGAATTCCCAGGGACGCTCCCGGGGGCCGCATGAGCCCCGTGGGGATCCCGGGAATCGGGCAGGGCAGCTCCATGGAAATCCGGGATTCCACGGGCTGATCCCGGCGGGATCCGGCTCTGGAAGGGATCTCTGGGATCCAGGGATCTCCGGGATCCGGGGATGGCCGCGGAGGCGGAGGCGGCGTGGCTGCGCTGGGCCAGCGAGAGCTTCGGGAGCGGCGCCGGGCGGGGAATCGGCCTGGAGGAGTTCAAAGGAGCCCTGAGGGTCAAGGAGGTGAGAAGGGATCCAGGGAAAAGGGATCCTTGGGAATGGGATCCAGGGAAAAGGGGAGGGATCCATGGGAAAAGGATCCATGAGAAGAGGGACTGGGATCTGTGGGAAGGAGCAGAGGGATCCTTGAGAAGATGTGAGGGATCTGTGGGGATTCCCTGATCCATGGGAACATTCCCGATTCCCTGCTCCATGGGCACATTCCCTGCTCCATAGAGAATATTCCCTGACCATAGGAACATTCCCTGATTTCCTGATCCATGGGAACATTCTTTGCTCCATGGGAACATTCCCTGATTTCCCAATTCCTTGATTCCATGAGCACATTCCCTGCTCCATGAGAACATTCCCAATTCCCTGATCCATGGAGAGCATTCCTCAATGCCCGGCTCCATGGAGAACGTCCCTGATTCCATGGGAACATTCCCTGATTTCCCCATTCCCCAATCCATGGAGAAAATTCCCGGCTCCATGGGCACATTCCCATTTTTCCTGCTGCCCTTCTTTGCCAAGAATGTTCCTGGCTCCATGAGCACATTCCCAGCTCCATGAGAACATTCCCAATTCCCTGATCCATGGAGAACATTCCCAATTCCCAGCTCCATGAGCACATTCCCGTTTTCTTGCATCCCTTCTTTGCCAAGAACATTCCCAGCTCCATGAGAACATTCCCTGATTCCCCAATTCCCATTCCATGGGCACATTCCCTATTCCCTGAGCACATTCCCGTTTTCCCCAGCCATTCTTTGCCAAGAACATTCCCCAATTCCCATTCCATGAGCACATTCCCATTTTTCCCGCAGCCCTTCTTTGCCAAGGCTGTTCCTGGCTCCATGAGAACATTCCCAATTCCCTGATCCATGGAGAACATTCCCAATTCCCTGATTCCCTGGGCACATTCCCTGATCCATGGGCACATTCCCTGATTCCCTGAGCACATTCCCTGATTCCATGGGCACATTCCCTGATTCCCTGGGCACATTCCCTGATCCATGGGCACATTCCCTGATTCCCTGGGCACATTCCCGTTTTCCCCAGCCCTTCTTTGCCAAGAACATTCCCTGATTCCCTGAGCACATTCCCATTTTTCCCCAGCCCTTCTTTGCCAAGAACATTCCCCAATTCCCATTCCCTGAGCACATTCCCATTTTTCCGCAGCCCTTCTTTGCCAAGACTGTTCCTGGCTCCATGAGCACATTCCCAGCTCCATGAGAACATTCCCTGATTCCCCAATTCCCATTCCATGAACACATTCCCATTTTTCCGCAGCCCTTCTTTGCCAAGAACATTCCCCAATTCCCATTCCCTGGGCACATTCCCATTTTCCCCAGCCCTTCTTTGCCAAGAACATTCCCCAATTCCCATTCCATGAGCACATTCCCATTTTCCCCAGCCCTTCTTTGCCAAGAACATTCCCCAATTCCCATTCCATGAGCACATTCCCGTTTTCCTGCTCCATGAGAACATTCCCCAATTCCCATTCCATGGGCACATTCCCGTTTTTCCCAGCCCTTCTTTGCCGAGCGCCTGTTCTCTCTCCTGGCCGCGGGCGGTTCCGCGCTGAGCCCGGCCGAGCTGCTCCGGTCTCTGCTCCGGCTGCAGCGCGGCAGCGCCGCCGAGAAACTGCGATTCCTCTTCCAGCTCTACGACCTGGACGGTGAGCGGGGAAAAACCGGAATGTCCCCGGGAATTTCTGGGATAGATCTGGGATAAATCTGGGATAAATCTGGGATTTGGTCTTCCTGAGGAGAGAAAAACTGGAATCACCACTGGGAATTTGAGATAAGTCTGGGATTTGGTCTTCCTGAGGGGAGAAAAATGGGAATTGCCGCCAGGAATTGGGGATAAATCTGGGATTGGGTCTTCCTGAGGAGAGAAAAACTGGAATCTCCACCGGGAATTTTTGGGATAAATTTGGGGTTGGGTCTTCCTGAGGGGAGAGAAATGGGAATCGCCACTGGGAATTTGAGATAAATCTGGGATTTGGTCTTCCTGAGGGGAGAGAAATGGGAATCTCCACAGGGAAATTTTGGGATCAATTTGGGGTCTGGTGTTCCTGAGGGGAGAAAAATGGGAATCACTGCAGGGAATTTTTGGGATAAATTTGGGATTTGGTGTTCCTAAGGGGAGAAAAACGGGAATCACCACGGGGAAGTTTTGGGATAAATTTGGGGTTTGGTCTTCCTGAGGGGAGAAAAACGGGATTCACTGAGGGGATTTTGGGATAAATTTGGGATTTGGTGTTCCCCGGAGCATTGCCCTGGTTCCGTGTGGGAATGGTGGAATTCCAACTGGAAGCTGAGGTCCCACTTTGAGGGTTTCCCAGGAATTCCTGGCAGTGGGAAGAGTGGGATGTGCTCCAATCCCATCCCAACCCCGTATCCCACTTCCCTGAAATTGGGGGACGGGTCTGCCCCACTCCGATCCCATTTTCCTGACATTCTGGGATGGATCTGCTCTGCTCCAATCCTGACCCATGAGGAAAATTCCTGGATTAGGACTGGAAAATTGGGATGGAGACTGGGGCTGTGGAATATCAGGATGGAGGTGATTCATGATTCCATAGAACTGTGGAATATCAGAATGGAGATTATTCCACAGGAGTGTGGAATATCGGGATGGAGATTATTCCATAGGAGTGTGGAATAGTAGGATGGAGATGACTCCATAGGACTGTGGAATACTGGAATGGAGATGATTCTGTAGGATATAGAATTTCGGGATGGAAATGATTCCATAGGACTGTGGAATATCAGGATGGAGATGATTCCGTAGAACTGTAGAATTTTGGGATGGAGATGATTCCATAGGACTATGGAATTCCGGGATGGAGATGACTCTGTAGGACTATGGAATTCCGGGATGGAGATGGCTCCATGGGGCTGTGGAATTTTGGGATGGAGATGACTCCATATAACCCCATATCCCTCCAATAACTCCACGGAATTTTGGGATGGAGATGACTCCATAGGACCCCATATCCCTACAATAATTCCATGGAATTCCGGGATGGAGATGACTCCACACAACCCCATATCCCTACAATAATTCCATGGAATTCTGGGATGGAGATGACTCCACAGGGCTGTGGAATACAGGGATGGAGATGACTCCATAGGACCCCGTATCCCTCCAATAACCTTGTGGAATTTTGGGATGGAGATGACTCCACACAACCCCATATCCCTACAATAATTCCATGGAATTCTGGGATGGAGATGACTCCACGGGGCTGTGGAATACAGGGATGGAGATGACTCCATAGGACCCCGTATCCCTCCAATAACCCCGCGGAATTTCGGGATGGAGATGACTCTGTAGAACTGTAGAATTTTGGGATGGAGATGGCTCCATGGGGCTGTGGAATTTTGGGATGGAGATGACTCCACACAACCCCATATCCCTCCAATAACCCCACGGAATTCCGGGATGGAGATGATTCCATTGGGCTGTGAAATTTCGGGATGGAGATGACTCCATGTAACCCCATATCCCTCCAATAACCCTGTGGAATTTTGGGATGGAGATGACTCCATATAACCCCATATCCCTCCAATAACCTTGTGGAATTTTGGGATGGAGATGACTCCACACAACCCCATATCCCTACAATAATTCCATGGAATTCCGGGATGGAGATGACTCCACGGGGCTGTGGAATTTCGGGATGGAGATGACTCCATATAACCCCATATCCCTCCAATAACCCTGTGGAATTTTGGGATGGAGGTGACTCCATGGGGCTGAGGAATATCGGGATGGAGATGATTCCATAGGAGTGTGGAATATTGGGTTGGAGATGACTCTGTAGGACTATGGAATATCAGGATGGAGATGATTCCGTAGGACTGTGGAATACTGGGATGGAGATGATTGTAGAACTGTAGAATTTTGGGATGGAGATGATTCCATAGGACTATGGAATTCTGGGATGGAGATGATTCCATGGGGCTGTGGAATTTTGGGATGGAGATGACTCCATAGGACCCCGTATCCCTACAATAACCCCGCGGAATTCCGGGATGGAGATGACTCTGTAGAACTGTAGAATATTGGGATGGAGATGACTCCATGGGGCTGTGAAATTTTGGGATGGAGATGATTCCATGAGACTGTGGAATGTCGGGATGGAGATGGCTCCATGGGGCTGTGGAATTTCGGGATGGAGATGACTCCACACAACCCCATATCCCTCCAATAACTCCACGGAATTTTGGGATGGAGGTGACTCCATGGGGCTGTGGAATATCGGGATGGAGATGATTCCATAGGAGTGTGGAATATTGGGATGGAGATGACTCTGTAGGACTATGGAATATCAAGATGGAGATGATTCCATAGGACTGTGGAATACTGGGATGGAGATGATTCCATGAGACTGTGGAATGTCGGGATGGAGATGACTCCACACAACCCCATATCCCTACAATAATTCCATGGAATTCTGGGATGGAGATGACTCCACAGGGCTGTGGAATACAGGGATGGAGATGACTCCATAGGACCCCGTATCCCTCCAATAACCCCGCGGAATTTCGGGATGGAGATGACTCTGTAGAACTGTAGAATTTTGGGATGGAGATGATTCCATAGGACTATGGAATTTCGGGATGGAGATGACTCCATGGGGCTGTGGAATTTTGGGATGGAGATGACTCCACACAACCCCATATCCCTCCAATAACCCCACGGAATTTTGGGATGCAGATGGCTCCATGGGGCTGTGAAATTCCGGGATGGAGATGACTCCACATAACCCCATATCCCTCCAATAACCCAGCGGAATTCCGGGATGGAGATGACTCTGTAGAACTGTAGAATATTGGAATGGAGATGACTCCGTGGGGCTGTGGAATATGGGGATGGAGATGACTCCATACAACCCCATATCCCTCCAACAACCCCGCGGAATTCCGGGAATTCCCGTCTTTCGCAGGGAGCGGCTCCATCGACGCGGAGGAGCTGCGGGCGGTGCTGCGGGGCGGGCTCCGGGAGAGCTCCCTGGCGCTGCCCGAGGAGCGGCTCGGGGCGCTGAGCCAGGCGCTGCTGCAGGCCCTGGACCGCGACCGCAGCGGCTCCGTCACCTTCCCCGAGCTCCAGGAGCAGCTGGAGGCGTTTCCCGAGCTCCTGGAGAACCTGAGCGTCAGGTGGGACCGGGAACGCCGGGATGGCCGGGAAAGGAGCCCGAGGGGAGCGGCTGGGGAGGGGTGGGGTGGGGCAGGGGTTGGATTTTGGGATGGAGCAGGGGTTGGATTTGGGGATTGATGCAGGGATGGGGCAGGGATGGTTTGGGATGACGGTTTGGATTTTGGGAGGGTTTGGGATTGGTGCAGGATTTGGATTTTGAGATCAGGCAGGGTTTGGATCAGGGATGGTTTGGGATCAGGCAGGGTTTGGATTTTGGGATGGGGCAGAGTTTGGATTTTGGGATTGATGCAGGGATGGTTTGGGATGGGGCAGGGTTTGGATTTGGGGATCAGGCAGGGTTTGGATTTTGGGATGGATCAGGGCTGCGGTTGGGATGGGATTGGAATGGGGGTAGGGTTTGGATTTTGGGATCATTTGGGATGGGGCAGGGTTTGGATTTTGGGATCATTTGGGATTGGCCAGGGCTTGGATTTTGGTTTGGAACTCCCATTCCCACCCAACCTCCGCCATTCCCATCCAATCCCATTCCCACCCAAACCCCCATTCCCATTTTCCCAGCGTCTCCAGCTGGCTGAAGCCTCCCAGCCCCACTCCCGCCGCGCGCTGCTGCCCGTGCTGCTTTTCCCGGGAATCCGGCGGGATCCATCCATCCCTCCCGTGCCGCTTTTCCCGGGAATCCCGCGGGGCCGATCCATCCCTCCCGTGCTGCTTTTCCCGGGAATCCGGCGGGGCCGATCCATCCCTCCCGTGCTGCTTTTCCCGGGAATGCCGCTGCGTTTCCCGGGAATGCCGCCCGTTCCTGGCCGCCTGGCTCTCGGTCTCGGCGCTGCTGCTGGCGCTGGGCGCGCTGGGGCACGGCGGGCGCGGGGCGGCGCTGGCGCTGGCGCGGGGCTGCGGGCAGAGCCTCAACCTCAACTGCGCCCTGCTGGCCGTGAGTGACACCGGGGACAGCGCGGGGACACCGGGGGGACAGCGGGGACAGCGCGGGGACAGCGGGGGGACAGCGCGGGGACAGAGCGGGGATAGAGCGAGGACAGAGCGGGGACAGAGCGGGGATAGAGCAGGGACAGCGGGGGGACAGCGCGGGGATAGAGCGGGGACAGTGGGGGGACAGCGCGGGGACAGCGGGGACAGCGCCGGGAGGGGCGGGAGGGTCCCGGGGTGTCCCGGGGGGATGCTGGTCCCGAGTTTCCCTCTTGTTCCCAGAGGTTTCCATGGTGCCCCAACATTTCCCATTCCCCTGGAATTTCCCATTTTCCCTCTGGAATTCCCATTGTCCCCCGATATTTCCCATTTTCCTTCTGGAATTTCCCATTTCCCCCCAATATTTCCCATTCCCCCCTGGAATTTCCAGTTGTTTCTCGTTCCCCCTGGAATTCCCAGTTATCCTCCAGCGTTTCCCATTCCTTCTCTTCCCTGTCCCTTACCCCCTGTCCCTGTCCCCTGTGGCTGTCCCCGCTCTCCCGGGGGCTGTACCTGTCCCCTGCCGCTGTCCCTTGTCCCTCTCCCCTATTGCTGTCCCTGTCCCCGTTCCTCCCCTGTCCCCTGTCCCTGCCCTCATTCCTGTCCCTGTCCCCACTGTCCCTGTCCCTCTCCTCTGTCCCCTGTGCTGTCCCTGCCCTCTTCCCTGTCCCATGGCTGTCCCCTGTGGCTGTCCCTGTCTCCTGTCCCTGTCCCCTGCTGCTGTCCCCTGTCCCTGCTCTGTCTCTGTGGCTGTCCCCTGTCGCTGTCCCTGTCCGCTGTCCCGTGGCTGTCCCTTGTCCCCTGTCCCCTGTTCCTGTTGCTATCCCCTGTCCCCTGTGGCTGTTCTCTGTCTCTGTCCCCTGTCGCTGTCCCTGCCCTCTTCCCTGTCCCAATGGCTGTCCCTGTGTCTGTCCCCTGTCCCCTGTGTCTGTCCCTGTCCCCATGGCTGTCCCCTGTGTCTGTCCCCTGTCGCTGTCCCCTGTCCCTATCCCCTGTCCCCATGGCTGTCGCTGTCCCCTGTCGCTGTCCCCTGTCCCTATCCCCTGTCCCCATGGCTGTCCCCTGTCCCTGTCGCTGTCGCTGTCCCGCAGGCGCTGATGCTGCGGCGCTCCCTGACCCGCCTGCGCTCCTCGCCTCTGGCCGAGCTCTTCCCGCTGGAGCTGCACGTGCGGGGCCACCAAATGGTGGCGTACCTGGTGCTGGCCCTGGGGACAGCGCACACCGCGGGACACCTGGCACACGTGGGTCAGTGACAGGGGACACCTGGGACACCCGGGACACACCTGGGACACCTGGCACACGTGGGTCAGTGACAGGGACACACCTGGGACACCTGGGACACGTGGGTCAGTGACACAGGGGGACACCCGGGACACACCTGGGACACACCTGGGACACCTGGCACACGTGGGTCAGTGACAGGGACACACCTGGGACACCTGGCACACGTGGGTCAGTGACACAGGGGGACACCCGGGACACACCTGGGACACCCCTGGGACACGCGGGTCAGTGACAGGGACACACCTGGGACACCTGGGACACCTGGGACACGTGGGTCAGTGACACAGGGGGGGACACCTGGCACACGTGGGTCAGTGACAGGGGACACCTGGGACACCCGGGACACACCTGGGACATGGGGGTCAGTGACACTTGGGGACACACCTGGGACACGTGGGTCAGTGACAGGGACACACCTGGGACACACCTGGGACATGGGGGTCAGTGACACAGGGGGACACCCGGGGCACACCTGGGACACTCAGGGACACCTGGCACACGTGGGTCAGTGACACAGCCGGGACACCCCTGGGACACACGGGGACACACCTGGGACATGGGGGTCAATGACACTTGGGGACACACCTGGGACACGTGGGTCAGGGCTGTCCCAGCTGGCAGGCGGTTCTGAGCTGTCCCCACTGTCCCCCATGTCCCCAGGGCTGTCCCAGCTGGCAGGCGGTTCTGAGCTGTCCCCAATGTCCCCCACTGTCCCCATGTCCCCACTGTCCTCGATGTCTCCAGAGCTGTCCCAGCCGGAGCCGCGGGCGGCGCTGAGCTGTCCCCACTGTCCCCACTGTCCCCGATGTTCCCCAATGTCCCCACTGTCCCCACTGTCCCCATGTCCCCAGGGCTGTCCCAGCCGGAGCCGCGGGCGGCGCTGAGCTGTCCCCACTGTCCCTACTGTCCCCGATGTCCCCCACTGTCCCCAGTGTCCCCAGTGTCCCCAGTGTCCCCACTGTCCCCACTGTCCCCATGTCCCCAGGGCTGTCCCAGCCGGACCGGCGGGCGGTTCTGAGCTGTCCCCAATGTCCCCGATGTCCCCCATGTCCCCGATGTCCCCAGGGCTGTCCCAGCCGGAGCCGCGGGCGGCGCTGGCCGCGTTCCTGGCGGTGCCGGGGCCGGGCGGTGGCGGCGCGGCGGGCACGGCCCCGCAGACGGGGCTGGCGCTGCTGGCGCTGCTCGTGGCCATGCTGGCCGGCTCCAGCCCCTGCGTGCGCCGCGGCGGCCACTTCCAGGTGAGCCCGCGGGAATTCCCGGCTGGAATCGGGGATTCCTTTGGAATGGGAAGGGGGGAGCGCCCATGGGTCCCCTGGGCACCCCCAATTCACAGTTTGGGGTTCCTGGGATTTTATCCCAGATGGGACACAGGGAATGGTTTGCAGCTGGATGTTGGGATGTTGGGCAGGAATTCCCGGCTGGAATCAGGGATTCCCTTGGGATGGGAAGGGGGGAGCACCCATGGGTCCCCTGGGCACCCCCAATTCACAGTTTGGGGTTCCTGGGATTTTATCCCAGATGGGACACAGGGAATGGTTTGCAGCTGGATGTTGGGCAGGAATTCCCAGCTGGAATCAGGGATTCCCTGGGATGGGAAGGGGGGAGCACCCATGGGTCCCCTGGGCACCCCCAATTCACAGCCTGGGGTTCCTGGGATTTTATCCCAGATGGGACACAGGGAATGGTTTGCAGCTGGATGTTGGGCAGGAATTCCCGGCTGGAATCAGGGATTCCTTTGGAATGGGAAGGGGGGAGCACCCATGGGTCCCCTGGGCACCCCCAATTCACAGCCTGGGGTTCCTGGGATTTTCTCCCTGATGGGACACACGGAATGGTTTGCAGCTGGATGTTGGGATGTTGGGCAGGAATTCCCGGCTGGGATGGGATTCCCAGAGGAGCTCTGGCTGCTCCTGGATCTCCCTGGAATGTCCAAGGCCAGGCTGGAGCAGCCTGGGCTGGTGGGAGGTGTTGGGGTTGGAGCTGGAGGGGTTGGAGATCCTTTCCAAGGCAAATCCCAGCGATTCTGGGATTCCCTTGGAATGCCTCTCCCTGCTGGGACACCCAGAGAGCCCCACTGGGAAGCACCAGTTGGGGCCAGCATTCCCCATTCCCATTATCCCAATTCCCATTCCTATTATCCCACTCCCATTCCCCATTCCCATTATCCCAATTCCCCATTCCCATTCCAATTCTCATCCCATTCCCATTATCTCATTCCCATCCTTGTTCCCATTCCCATTATCCCAATTCCCATTCCTATTATCTCACTCCCCATCCTCATTCCCATCCCCATTCCCTCCCCATTCCAGTTCTCATCCCATTCCCTTTCCCATTCCCATCCCCATTATCCCATTATCCCATTATCCCATCCCCATTCCCATTATCCCATCCCCATTCCCATTATCCCATTCCCAATCTCATCCCATTCCCATTCCCTTTTCCATTCCCATCCCCATTATCCCGTTATCCCATTCCCATTATCCCACTCCCATTCCCATCCCCATTATCCCGTTCCCATTATCCTGTTCCCATTATCCACTCCCTTTATCCCATTCCCATTATCCCACTCCTATTCCCTATCCCCATTCCCATCCCCATTATCCCATTCCCATTATCCTGTTCCCATTATCCCACTCCCTTTATCCCATTCCCATTATCCCATCTCCATTCCCTTTATCCCATTCCACTCCCATTATCCCGTTCCCGTTATCCCGTTCCCATTATCCCGTTCCTGTTCCCATTATCCCGTTCCCATACCATTATCTTGTTCCCATTATCCCATTCCCATTATCCTGTTCCCATTATCCCATCTCCATTCCCATTATCCCATCCCCTTTATCCCATTCCACTCCCATTATCCCCATTATCCCATTCCCATTATCCCGTTCCCATTATCCCGTTCCTGTTCCCATTATCCCATTCCCATACCATTATCCCGTTCCCATTATCCCGTTCCCATTCCCAGATTTTTTACTGGAGCCACCTCTCCTACATCCCGGTGTGGTTGCTGCTGCTCCTGCACGGGCCCCATTTCTGGAAGTGGTTCCTGGTTCCCGGCTCCCTCTTCCTGCTGGAGAAGGTTCTGGGCTGGGCGTGGCGCCGGGCGGGGCAGCTGCGCATCCTGGAGGCCCGGCTGCTGCCCGCCAAGGTGGGAGCGCATCCCAAATATCCCTAATCCCAAATATCCCGAATCCCAAACACCCCAAACATCCCAAATCCCACCAATCTGCTGCCGCCAAGGTGGGAGCGCATCCCAAACATCCCGAATCCCAAACATCCCGAATCCCAAACATCCCGAATCCCAAACATCCCGAATCCCACCAATCTGCTGCCGCCAAGGTGGGAGCGCATCCCAAATCCTAAAAATCCCAAATATCCTGAATCCCAAACATCCCAAATCCCATTGTCCCAAATCCCAAACATCCCACATCCCAAACACCCCAAACATCCCGAATCCCAAACATCCCAAATCCTGAACATCCCACATCCCAAACATCCCAAATCCCACCAATCTGCTGCCGCCAAGGTGGGAGCGCATCCCAAATCCTAAAATCCCAAATATCCTGAACATCCCAAATCCCAAACAAACATCCCGAATCCCAAACACCCCGAATCCCAAACACCCCAAACATCCCGAATCCCAAACATCTTGAATCCCACCATCTGCTGCCCGCCAAGGTGGGAGCACATCCCAAATCCTAAAAACCCCAAATATCCTGAATCCCAAACATCCCGAATCCCATTGTCCCAAATCCCAAACATCCCAAATCCCAAACACCCCAAACATCCCGAATCCCACCATCTGCTGCCCGCCAAGGTGGGAGCGCATCCCAAACATCCTGAATCCCAAATATCCTGAATCCCAAATATCCTGAATCCCAAACATCCCGAATCCCAAACATCCCGAATCCCAAATATCCCAAATCCCAAACATCCCAAATCCCACCAATCTGCTGCCCGCCAAGGTGGGAGCGCATCCCAAACATCCTGAATCCCAAATATCCTGAATCCCAAACATCCCGAATCCCAAACATCCCGAATCCCAAATATCCCAAACATCCCGAATCCCAAATATCCCAAACATCCTAAATCCCACCAATCTGCTGCCGCCAAGGTGGGAGCGCATCCCAAATCCTAAAAATCCCAAATATCCCGAATCCCAAACATCCTGAATCCCAAACATCCCAAATCCCATTGTCCCAAATCCCAAACATCCCGAATCCCAAACACCCCAAACATCCCGAATCCCACCATCTGCTGCCCACCAAGGTGGGACTGCATCCCAAATGCCGAACATCCCAAATCCCGAACATCCCAAATCCCAAACAAACATCCTGAATCCCAAACATCCCGAATCCCAAACACCCCAAACATCCCGAATCCCAAACATCCCAAATCCCACCATCTGCTGCCCGCCAAGGTGGGAGCGCATCCCAAATCCTAAAAATCCCAAACATCCTGAATCCCAAACATCCCGAATCCCATTGTCCCAAATCCCAAACATCCCAAACATCCCAAACACCCCAAACATCCCAAATCCCACCATCTGCTGCCCGCCAAGGTGGGAGCGCATCCCAAATCCTAAAAATCCCAAACATCCTGAATCCCAAACATCCTGAATCCCATTGTCCCAAATCCCAAACACCCCAAACATCCCGAATCCCACCAATCTGCTGCCTGCCAAGGTGGGAGCGCATCCCAAATCCCAAACATCCCAAATCCTGAACATCCCAAATCCCAAACATCCCAAATCCTGAACATCCCACATCCCAAACATCCCAAATCCCAGCATCTGCTGCCCGCCAAGGTGTGACTGCATCCCAAATGCCGAACATCCCAAATCCCAAACATCCCATCGTCCCAAATCCCAAACATCTTGAATCCCATCAGCTGCTGCCCACCAAGGTGGGACTGCATCCCGAACATCCCAAATCCCATTGTCCCACATTCCAAACATCCTAAATCCCATCATCCCAAATCCCAAACGTCCTAAATCCCAAACATCCCAAATCCCAAACGTCCTAAATCCCAAACATCCCAAATCCCAAACGTCCTAAATCCCACCATCTGCTGCCCGCCAAGGTGGGAGTGCATCCTGAACATCCCGAATCCCAAATCCCAAACATCCCATCATCCCAAATCCTGAACATCCCAACCCCCAAACATCCCAAATCCCATCATCCCACATCCCAAACATCCCAAACACCCCAAATCTCACAATCCTATGCATCCATCCATCCCTAATCCCAAACATCCTAAACATCCCAAATATCCCAAACATCCCAAATCCCATCATCCTATCCATCCATCCACCCATCATCCATCCATCCCACCATCCCAAATCCCATCCATCCATCCCAAATCCCCCTCCCACCTCCTCCGGGAACGAAGGAATGAACAAACACAGAAAAGTCAGAGCTGGCAGCGGGAGGCGCAATCCGTCCCTTTATTTCCAAACCTTTTTCCCAACTTTTTTCAAATGCAAACTCACAGAACAACTGGAGCAGAACAAGAACCAGGAATCTTTTCCCAAAATCCCATCATTTGAGCCCAGAGAAAGGAGGGAATGGGTTGAACTGGGATTTTGTGTGACCCAAACTGGGCAGGGACTGGGGAACCAACCCGGAATTCCCACTGTGCTCTCCATGACGGGACGGGATCCTTTGGACATTCCCGGATTTCCTGCTCCCGTTTTTCCCGCAGGTGACCCACCTGGTGATCCAGAGGCCGCAATCCTTCCGCTTCCAGCCGGGGGATTACGTGTACCTGAACGTGCCGCCCATCGCCGCCTACGAGTGGCACCCGTTCTCCATCAGCAGCGCCCCCGAGCAGACAGGTCCTGCTCCGGATGGTTCTGCTCCAGCCCTGGGATCTGTGTCCATCTCTGGGATCTGTGTTCCATCCCTGGGATCTGTGTTCCGTCCCTGGGATCTGTTTTTCCATCCTGGGATCTGTGTCCTGTCCTTGGGATCTGTGTCCTGTCTCTGGGATCTGTTTTTCCATCCCCAGGATCTGTATTCCATCCCCGGGATCTGTTTCCCATTCCTGGATCTGTGTTCCATCCCTGGTTCCTTCATTTCCATCCCCAGGATCTGTGTCCTGTCCCTGGGATCTCTTTTCTATTCCCAGAATGTTTTCCACCCCTGGGATCTGTGTTCCGTCCCTGGGATCTGTGTCCTGTCCTTGGGATCCGTGTTTGATCCCTGGGATCCGTGTTTGATCCCTGGGATCTGTGTCGCATCCCTGGGATCTGTTTTTCCATCCCTGGGATCTGTGTCCTGTCCTTGGGATCTGTGTTTGATCCCTGGGATCCGTGTTCCACCCCTGGGATCTGTTTCCTGTCCCTCGGATCCGTGTCTCATCCCTGGGATCTGTGTTCCATTCCCAGGATGTTTTCCATCCCTGGTTCCTTCATTTCCATCCCAAGATCTGTGTCCCATCCCCGGGATCTGTGTCCTGTCCTTGGGATCCGTGTTCCACCCCTGGGATCTGTGTTCCACCCCTGGGATCCGTGTTCCACCCCTGGGATCCGTGTTCCACCCCTGGGATCTGTGTTCCACCCCTGGGATCTGTGTCCATCCCTGGGATCTGTTTTTCCATCCCTGGGATCTGTGCTCCGTCCCTGGGATCTGTGTTCCATCCTTGGGATCTGTTTTTCCATCCTGGGATGCGTGTCCTGTCCCTGGGATCTCTTTTCTATTCCCAGAATGTTTTCCACCCCTGGGATCTGTGTCCATCCCTGGGATCCGTGTCCTGTCCTTGGGATATGTGTTTGATCCCTGGGATCTGTGTCCATCCCTGGGGTCTGTGTCCATCCCTGGGATCCGTGTCCTGTCCTTGAGATCTGTGTTCCATCCCTGGGATCTGTGTTTGATCCCCGGGATCTGTGTCCTGTCCTTGGGATACGTGTTTGATCCCTGGGATCTGTGTCCACCCCTGGGATCTATGTCCATCCCTGGATCTGTTTTCCACCCCTGGGATCTCTTTTCCATCCCCAGGATGTTTTCCACCTCTGGATCTGTGCTCCATCCCTGGTTCCTTCATTTCCATCCCAAGATCTGTGTCCCATCCCTGGGATCTGTTTCCCACCCCCAGGATCTGTTTCCCACCCCTGGGATCAGTTTCACACCCCTGGGATCTGTTTTCCCATCCCTGGGATCTCTTTCCCACCCCCAGGATCAGTTTCTGTTTCGAAGCCTTTCCCAGTCCCGGTCATTCCCAGATTTTGGGATCTATCCCACAGAATCCCTCTGGCTGCACATCCGGGCGCGGGGCCAATGGACCAACAAACTCCACGAGTATTTCCAGGGGCTGGAATCGCCCGGCCCGGGGCCGGATCCGCCTGGAAAGAGCCGCAGGGACCAGGTGGGACTGCGGGATTGGGATGGGAATGAGGGGATGGGAGCAGAGAGGAACCGGGATCAGGTGGGACTGCGGGATTGGGATCGGGATGGGAGCGAAGGGATGGGAACACGGAGGAACCGGGATCAGGTGGGACTGCGGGATCGGGATGGGAATGAAGGGATGGGAACACGGAGGAACCGGGATCAGGTGGGACTGCGGGATTGGGATCAGGATGGGAATGAAGGGATGGGAGCACAGAGGAACCGGGATCAGGTGGGACTGCGGGATTGGGATCGGGATGGGAGCGAAGGGATGGGAACACGGAGGAACCGGGACCAGGTGGGACTGCGGGATCGGGATGGGAATGAAGGGATGGGAGCACGGAGGAACCGGGATCAGGTGGGACTGCGGGATTGGGATGGGAATGAAGGGATGGGAACACGGAGGAACCGGGATCAGGTGGGACTGCGGGATTGGGATCGGGATGGGAATGAAGGGATGGGAACACAGAGGAACCGGGATCAGGTGGGACTGCGGGATTGGGATCGGGATGGGAATGAAGGGATGGGAGCACGGAGGAACCGGGACCAGGTGGGACTGCGGGATCGGGATGGGAATGAAGGGATGGGAGCACGGAGGAACCGGGATCAGGTGGGACTGTGGGATTGGGATGGGAATGAGGGGATGGGAGCACGGAGGAACCGGGATCAGGTGGGACTGCGGGATTGGGATCGGGATGGGAATGAAGGGATGGGAACACGGAGGAACCGGGATTGGGATCAAGTGAAGGGATGGGAGCAGCCGGGTGAGGAGTGGATCCCATGGGATCATCCTGGTTTGCAGCCAGGGAATCCATCGGGATGAGAATTCCCTGCTTGTCCGGCCTTGAAGGATTTGTGTCCATGGATTGGGAATTTGTGTCCTGTGGAATGGGAATTTGTGTCCTATGGGACGGGATTTGGGATCAATGGGATTTTGTGCTCCATGGAATGGGATTTGGGATCGATGGATGGATGGCGGAATCTGGGATTGATTGGATTTTGTGCCCCATGGAATGGGATTTGGGATGGATGGGATGGGATGATGGGATTTGGGATCAACAGGATTTTGTGCCGCATGGAACAGGATTTGGGATGGATGATGGGATTTGGCATCAATGGGATTTTTAGCTCCATGGAATGGGATTTGGGATAGATGGATGATGGGATTTGGGATCAATGGGATTTTGTGCTCCACAGAATGGGATTTGGGATGGATGGATGGTGGGATTTGGGATCAACAGGATTTTGTGCCGCATGGAACAGGATTTGGGATGGATGATGGGATTTGGGATCAATGGGATTTTGTGCTCCACAGAATGGGATTTGGGATGGATGGATGATGGGATTTGGGATCAATGGGATTTTTTGCTCCATGGAATGGGATTTGGGATGGATGGATGGATGGATGATGGGATTTGGGATCGATAGGATTTTGCGCCCCACAGAATGGGATTTGGGATGGATGATGGGATTTGGGATCAGTGGGATTTTGTGCCCCACGGAATGGGATTTGGGATGGATGATGGGATTTGGGATCAATGGGATTTTGTGCCCTATGGAATGGGATTTGGGATGGATGATGGGATTTGGGATCAATGGGATTTGGGATGGATGAATGGGATTTGGGATGGATGGGATTTTTTGCTCCATGGAATGGGATTTGGGATTGATGGGATTTTGTGCCCCACGGAATGGGATTTGGGATGGATGATGGGATTTGGGATCAATGGGATTTTGTGCCCCATGGAATGGGATTTGGGATGGATGGATGGATGATGGGATGTGGGATCAATGGGATTTTGTGCCCCATGGAATGGGATTTGGGATGGATGATGGGATTTGGGATCAGTGGGATTTTGTGCCCCATGGAATGGGATTTGGGATGGATGATGGGATTTGGGATCAGTGGGATTTTGTGCCCCACGGAATGGGAATCCCTGTGACCCCGCTGGAGGCCCAGCAGATCCCTGTGTGATCCCTGTGTGATCCCTGCGTGATCAATTCCCGGCCTTTGTTCCCAGGCCGGATCCGTGGCCTCCGGCAGGGACGGCGCCGTGGAGCTGACGGCGTTCCGAGCCTCCGGAGCCGCTTTCCCGGGAAAGGACCCGGAGCGGGGGGTGAGCACGGCCCCGATCCCGGGGACACGGACGGGTCCCAGCCCAGGAGAGCCGATCCCAAACGGGATAAAGCTCCTGGAAAAGCTTTGGAAAGAAATTCCTTGGATATTGTGGCAGCTGGAATTGCGTGTGCAGCCCGCTGGGAAAAACCCCAAATCCAGGGAATTCTGGGAGTGTTGGGAAAGGGGATTGTTGGAATTTTGGGAGTGTTGGGAAAGGGGATTGTTGGAATTTTGGGAGTGTTGGGAAGGGGGATTGTTGGAATTTTGGGAGTGTTGGGAAAGGGGATTGTTGGAATTTTGGGAGTGTTGGGAAGGGGGATTGTTGGAATTCTGGGAGTGTTGGGAAGGGGGATTGTTGGAATTTTGGGAGTGTTGGGAAAGGGGATTGTTGGAATTCTGGGAACATTGGAAAGGGGGATTGTTGGAATTTTGGGAGTGTTAAAAGGGGGGGATTGTTGGAATTTTGGGATTGCTGGGATGGTCACTGCTGCCCTCCCCTCTCAGGACTCCGGGGAGACCCAGCGGAGCTGCAGCGTCAAGGTGAGGATATTCCTGCTTTTCCTGGATCCCGGGAAACGGGCTGGGATCGGCATTCCTGATCATCCCATCCACATTCCCACCATCCCATCCCATGAATCCCACCCCATCCCATCCCATCCACATTCCCACCATCCCATCCCATTCCCATCCCATCCCATTCCCATCCCATCCCCATTCCCATCCCATCCCCATTCCCATCCCATCCCATCCCATCTCACTGATCCCATCCCATCCCATCCCATGAATCCCATCCCATTCCCATCCCACCCCATGGATCCCATTCCCACCATCCCGACTCCGGATCTCTCCGGCTCTCCCCGGATCTCTCCCGACTCCGGCTCTCCCCCAGTGCTTCCTGGACGGTCCCTACGGAACCCCGAGCCGGCGGATTTTCACCTCGGAGCACGCCGTGCTCATCGGGGCCGGCATCGGGGTCACGCCCTTCGCCTCCATCCTGCAGAGCATCATGATCCGGTGGGTCCCGATGGAGCCCCTGGAATCCGGAATATCCCAGGGAACAGCCCTGGCGGGATTTGGGAATTTGGGATGGGTGCCCGGGTCCCTGGAATCCCGGAATATCCCAGGGAACAGCCCTGGCGGGATTTGGGATGGGTGCCCAGGCCCCTGGAATCCCGGAATATCCCAGGGAACAGCCCTGGCGGGATTTGGGATGGATGTCTGGGTGGAGCTGTGCTCCGATCCTTGACCCTTGGGATTCGGTCTTTGGGATTTGGGCCTTGGGATTCGACCCCTGGGATTCTTCCCTTGGGATTCTTCCCTTGGGATTCTTCCCTTGGGATTCTTCCCTTGGGATTCATTCCTTCCCATTCGGTCTTTGGGATTCGGCCATTGGGATTCGGCCCTTGGGATTTGGTCCTTGGGATTCATTCCCTGGGATTCTGTCCTTGGGATTCTGTCCTTGGGATTCTGTCCTTGGGATTCCGTAATTGGGATTTGGCCCTTGGGATTTGGTTCCTTGGGATTCGGTCCTTGGGATTCATTCCCACAGCCTCCCTCGAGGCCGGGCTTTTCCTTTGGGAATTTGGGCTGTGGGAAAGGCGCTGGAGGGAGCTGGGCTGTGGGTGGGCACTGGGAAGGTAACGGGGAGGGAAGGGGCAGGAAAAGTCAGGAAAGAGCAGGAAAAAGCAGGAAGGGGAAGGAAAGAGCAGGAATGGGCAGGGAGGGAGGGAGGGAGGAAGGAAGGGAGGATCAAGAAGGAAAAGGCAGGAAGGGACAGGAATGAGCAGAAAGGATCAGGAAAAGGCAGGAAGGATCAAGAAGGAGCAGGAAAAAGCGGGAAAGAAAAGGCAGGAAGGAACAGAAAAAGAAGGAAGGAGCAGGAAGGGGCAGGAAAAGGAAGGAAAGAAAAGGCAGGAAGGATGAGGACGGATCACGAAGGATCAGGAAGGATTGGGAAGGATGAGAAAGGATGAAGAAGGATCGGGAAGGATCAGGAAGGACAGGGAAGGATCAGGAAGGATGAAGAAGGACGGGGAAGGATCAGGAAGGATGAGGAAGGACAGGGAAGGATGAGGAAGGACAGGGAAGGATCAGGAAGGACAGGGAAGGATCAGGAAGGACAGGGAAGGATCAGGAAGGACAGGGAAGGATCAGGAAGGACAGGGAAGGATCAGGAAGGACAGGGAAGGATCAGGAAGGACAGGGAAGGATCAGGAAGCGCCGCTGCCCCGTGCAGGTACCGGCGGCGGAGGCAGAGCTGCCCCAGCTGCCGCTTCTCCTGGAGCGAGGAACGGCGCGAGGAGGAGATGACGCTGCGGAAGGTGGGAACGGGATCCAGGGATCCGGGGATCCTGGGATGGGGCTGCAGGGCCCAGGAACATCCCTCAGATCCCGGGGGTTTGGGAATGGGGGCGGGATTGGTGCCGGGATTTGGTGCTGGGATTTGGTGCCAGGATTTGGTTTTGGGATTTGGTGCTGGGATCTGCTGTCGGGATCTGATCTGGTGTTGGGATTTGGTGCTGGAATTTGATACCAGGATCTGGTGCTGGGATCTGGTGTTGGGATTTGGTGCTGGGATTTGGTGTTGGGATTTGGTGGTGGGGTTTGGAACTGGGATCTGGTTTTGGGATTTGGTGTTGGGATCTGGTGCCAGGATTGGTGCCAGGATCTGATCTGGTGTTGGGATCTCATGCTGGGATCCAGTGCCGTGATCCAGTGCCAGGATCTGGCACCAGGATTTGGTACCAGGATCTGGTGCTGGAATCTGGTGCTGGGATTTGGTGTTGGGATCCGGAACCAGGATTTGGTGTCAGGGTTTGGTACCAGGATCTGGTGCTGGGATTTGGTGTTGGGATTTGGTGTTGGGATCCAGTGCCAGGATCCGGCACCAGGATTTGGTACCAGGATCTGGTGCTGGGATCTGGTGTTGGGATTTGGTGTTGGGATCCAGAACCAGGATTTGGTGTCAGGGTTTGGTACCAGGATCTGGTGCTGGGATTTGGTGTTGGGATCCAGCACCAGGATCTGGTGTCAGGATCTGGAACCAGGATTTGGTGTTGGGATCCAGTACCAGGATTTGGCACCAGGATTTGGTACCAGGATTTGGTGCTAGGATCTGGTGTTGGAATTTGGTGTTGGGATCCGGCACCAGGATTTGGTGTCCGGGTTTGGTACCAGGATTTGGTGTTGGGATCCAGCACCACGATTTGGTGTCAGGATCTGGCACCAGGATTTGGTGTTGGGATCCAGTGTTGGGATCCGGCGCCGGGATCCGGTGCCAGCCCCAGCAGAGGCTTTCCCGCCCTCCCAGGTGGATTTCATCTGGCTCGCACGGGACCAGCAGCACCTGCAGTGGTTCCTCAGCCTCCTGGCCAAGCTGGAGACGGAGCAGGCGGAGCTGGAGCCGGGAGGTGAGCCGGGAGCATTCCCAGGAAAACCCTGACCCCAATCCCGGCTGGATCCCCCTGAGGGAGCAGCTGGAAGCTCTGGAATGGCCAGGGAAGTTCCTGGAGCTGCAGCTGTACCTGACGGCGGCGCCGGGCAAGGGGGACGTGAAGGCGCTGGGGCTGCAGCTGGCGCTGGAGCTGCTGGCGGAGCGGGAGCAGCGCGACTCCATCACCGGCCTGCGCACACGGACACAGCCCGGACACCCACGCTGGGAAAAGGTCGGGATCCCGGGAATGCTGCGGGCACCGAGAGGGGGGGAGTGGGGATGGGGGAGTGGGGTGGGGGAATGGGGAGTGGGATCGGGGGATTGGGGAATGGGATCAGGGAGTGGGATCGGGGGATTGGGGAATGGGATCGGGGGATTGGGGAGTGGGATCAAGGAGTGGGATCGGGAATCAGGGAGTGGGATTGGGGATCAGGGAGTGGGATCAGGGGATTGGGGAGTGGGATCGGGGGATTGGGGAATGGAATCAGGGAGTGGGATCAGAGGATTGGGGAGTGGGATCAGGAATCAGGGAGTGGGATCAGGGGATTGGGGAGTGGGATTGGGGGAATGGGATTGGGGAATGGGGAGGGGGATGGGGGAATGGGGAGTGAGATCAGGGGATCAGGGAGTGGGTTCAGGGGATCAAGGAGTGGGATCGGGGAATTGGGGAGTGGGATCGGGGAATTGGGGAGTGGGATTGGGGAATGGAGAGTGGGATTGGGGGAATGGGGAGTGGGATTGGGGAATGGGATCAGGGAGTGGGATCAGGGGATCAAGGAGTGGGATCGGGGGATTGGGGAATGGGAATGGGGAATGGGGAATGGGATCAGGGAGTGGGATCGGGGGATTGGGGAATGGGGAGTGGGATTGGGGAATCATGGAATGGCATCAGAAGATTGGGGAGTGGGATCAGGGAATGGGGGAGTGGGATCAGGGGATTGGGGAATGGGATCAGGGGATCAGGGAATGGGATCAGGGAATTGGGGGATCGGGATCAGGGAATGGAAAGATGATCTCCTTCCAAGGCTCTGATCTGGGTCAGGGATCTTGGAATGATGGAATGAGATCATGGAATCACAGAATGGGATCAGAGAATCATGGAACAGAATCATGCAATCATGGAATGATGGAAAGGGATCATGGAATGTGATAATGGAATAATGGGATCATGAAATTGGGGAATGGGATCATGGAATGACGGAAAGGGATCATGCAATCATGGAATCATGGGATCATGGGATGGGATCACAGAATAATGGAATGGGATCAGAGAATCAGGGAACAGGATCAGGGAAGGGAAGGTGATCTCATTCCAGGCATCTGATCTGGGTCAGGGATCATGGAATGATGGAATGGGATCATGGAATCACAGAATGGGATCAGAGAATCATGGAATAGAATCATGCAATCATGGAATGGGATCATGGAATCACGGAATGATGGAAAGGGATCACAGAATTGGGGAACGGGATCATGGAATGACGGAAAGGGATCATGGAATGATGGAATGATGGAATGATGGAATGGGATCCTGGAATAATGGAATCAGGGAATGGGATCATGGAATGGGATCAGAGAATCATGGAATGGGATCATGGAATTGGGAAATGAAATCATGCAATCATGGAATGGGATCATGGAATCAGAGATTGGGATCAGAAAATCATGGAATGGGTTGGCTTGGAAGGGACCCCAAAGATCATCCCATTCCAGCAGTCCCATCTAGCCCAGGGATCACGGGATCACGGAATGGGATATGGGATCATGGAATGGGATCATGGGATCACGGAATGGGATCACGGAATGCTGGAACGGGCTGGGTTGGAAGGGAACTGCGGATCCGCCCATCCCGAGTGTCCCGTCCCAGGTGTTCGGGAAGGTGGCGGCCGAGCGGCGCGGGAAGGTCCGGGTGTTCTTCAGCGGCTCCGCGGGGCTGGCCAAGGTCATCCGTGGGCACTGCCGGAGCTTCGGCTTCGCCTTCTCCAAGGAAAACTTCTGATCTGAACTCCGGCTTTGCCTTTTCCAAGGAAAACTTCTGATCCGAGCTTCGGCTTTGCCTTCTCCAAGGAAAACTTCTGATCCGAGCTCCGGCTTCGCCTTTTCCAAGGAAAACTTCTGATCCGAGCTCCGGCTTCAACTTTTCCAAGGAAAACTTCTGATCCGAGCTCCGGCTTCAACTTTTCCAAGGAAAACTTCTGATCCGAGCTCCAGCTTCGCCTTCTCCAAGGAAAACTTCTGATCCGAGCTCCGGCTTCAACTTTTCCAAGGAAAACTTCTGATCCGAGCTCCGGCTTCGCCTTCTCCAAGGAAAACTTCTGATCCGAGCTCCGGCTTTGCCTTTTCCAAGGAAAACTTCTGATCCGAGCTCCGGCTTTGCCTTTTCCAAGGAAAACCTCTGATCTGAGCTCCGGCTTCCACTTTTCCAAGGAAAACTTCTGATCTGAGCTCCGGCTTTGCCTTTTCCAAGGAAAACCTCTGATCCGAGCTCCGGCTTCAACTTTTCCAAGGAAAAGTTCTGATCCGAGCTCCGGCTTTGCCTTTTCCAAGGAAAACTTCTTCCAGGAGCCCTTCCTGCCCTTCCATGATCCCGCTGTGTCCCAGCTCGGATCCGCTGGCTCTGGGAGGGTGGGATGGGCCTGGGCCATGGAGCTCTGGGAATGTTTCCTTTGGATCTGAGGAATAAAATAGATGGGAAAGTTTCCTTTGGATCTGAGGAATAAATGAGGAAAAGATGGGAAAGTTTTTTCTTGGATCTGAGGAATAAATGAGGAAAAGATGGGGAAGTTTTCTTGGATCTGAGGAATAAATGAGGGAAAGGTGGGAAAGTTTCCGTTGGATCTGAGGAATAAATGAGGGAAAGGTGGGAAAGTTTCCGTTGGATCTGAGGAAGGAAAAGATGGAAAAGTTTCCTTTGGATCTGAGGAATAAATGAGGAAAATATGAGAAAATTTCCATTGGATCTGAGGAAAGAAAAGATGGGAATGTTTCCTTTGGATCTGAGGAATAAATCAGGAAAAATGGGAATATTTCCTTTGGATGTGAGGAATAACTGAGGAAAACTGGGAATGCTGGGGTTGATGGAAGCAATTCCAGCCCCTTGGCAAAACCAAGGAAAATCTGGGATGGGAATCGGTGTCCGAGAGGTGCCGCTCCCTCCAACCCGGAATCTGCGCTGGATTGGGATTGGTTTTCCCGATAAATCGAGGGAATTCGGGAATCAGGAGCTGGCGAGGCCCTGGATAACAATTCCCCTTGGAATTCCTGATTTTCCAGCCTTTTCCATGCCTGGGCTCCACTCCTGGTGGGCAAAGCGCAGAATTCCCGGGATTTGGGCTGGATCGGGATTGAATCGCGTCCATCCAGCGCAGGGCGGGCTCTGCCAGGATTATCCCGAGCTCGGTGGGATTTTAGGGATTGAGGATTTGGAATTTGTTTGGAATCCTGGAATTGTTTCTGCTGGAAAAGCCTTGGGGGATCCTGGAATCCAAGCACGCCACATCCAAAGGGTTTGGATCGCTCCGGGATGTGATCCCAGCCCTGCCCGGCAGCTGTTCCACGGCTGGAGCTTTTCCAGGTGGGAATTTTCCAGGTGGGAATTTTCCAGGTGGGAATTTTCCCAATATTCCCACACCTCCCCTGACGCAGCCGCTCCCCGCTCACCCCCCCCCGCTCTCCCTGAGGGCAGCAAAGCCGCTTTGCCCGGCCCGCCGAGCTCCCGCTTCCTTTAATCAATGATTAATTAATTATTAATTAATTATTAATTAATTCCCCGGGAATTTCCGGGATCGGAGCCGGCGCCTCCTCACGCGGCCGGGCCACGTGACCGCGCTGTGGGCGTGGCTTCCCTTGGGCCAATCAGCGGCGCGGGGCGGAGCCTCACATGGGCCAATCAGCGGCGCGCTCCGCCCGGAAGCCCCGCCCCTTAAACGCGCCGTTCTGATTGGTCGCCGGCGCTCTCGCGGGAAGCCGGGGCGGGGCCGCTTCCCCCCGGCCGCGCCGGTGCCACCGGGGGCTGAGGCGGTACCGGAGCCGCCGCGGGGTGCGAGGCAGCGCTCTCAGCGCTCCCGGTGCCTCCCGGTACCCTCAGAGCGGCGCCGCCTCCGCCCCGCCCCGCCCTGCCCTACCCGGCGCCGTTGTGGCGGCGGCCCGGCCGCGCCGCGCTTTCCTATTGGCTGGCGCCTCACGCGCGCGCCGCCCACCGCGCGTTCCCATTGGCTGACGAGCGCGAGGGCGGAACCCCCGGCGCGGCCCCTCCGTGCTCCCCCCGCTGCCCCGCGCGGGGGTTCCGGCACCCGCCAGGCCCCGGGCACGGGTAAAGGAACCGGGCGGGAATTCCCGGGAATTCCGGGATAACGGGAACGGCGGGAATGGGAATGGCGGGAATGGCAGCGGGAGAGAGAGAGGGAGAGCGGGAGGGCAGCGGGATCGGCCGGCGCTGGCGGGGCTGGGCGTGCTCGGGCCGCCTCGGGGCTGCTGCCGGAGCCTGGGATGAGGGAATGGGAGCGCTGGGAATTCGGGATTTGGGAATTCCGGGCTGGGAATGCGCAGGAATCCGGCTGGGAATGCGCGGGAATGCGGGATAGGGAATGGGGGAATGTGGGAATGTGGGGTGCGGGAATAGGGGCTCTGGAATTCCTGGAATTCCCTGAGGGTTTTCCTGGAATTCTGAAGATTTCTTCCGGGAATCTGCGAATTTTCCTGGAATTCTGCAGACTTTTCTTGGGAATACCAGGATTTTCCTGGGAATATCAGGATTTTCCAGGGATTCTAAGGGTTTTCCTGGGAATCTGAGAATTTTCCCAGGAATCTGAGGATTTTCCTGGAATTCTGCAGTTTTTTCCTGGGAATACCAGGATTTTCCAGGGATTCTGAGGGTTTTCCTGGGAATCTGAGAATTTTCTCGGGAATCTGAGAATTTTCCTGGAATTCTGCAGATTTTCCCTGGAATTCTGCAGATTTTTCCAGGGAATACCAGGATTTTCCAGGGAATACCAGGATTATCCAAGAATTCTGAGGGTTTTCCAGGGAATTGCGAGAGTTTTTCCAGGAATCCAAGGATTCTCCTGGAAATCTGATGTGGGAATTTACGGATTTTCCTGGGAATTGCGGGATTTCCCTGGAATTCCGAACATTTTCCCGGGAATGCCAGGATTTCCCAGGAAAACCCCCCCGGGCTGCTGCAGCTCCGTTTTTCCCGGTTTTCCCTGCAGGAATCCCACGAGGAATCCGTAAATCCCGGGATTTCTGCCCCTGGAAGTTCGGGATGCGTTAAAATTCCAGGAATTCCCTTTCCCTGAGGTAAGAGCGGAGCCGCTGCTCCCCATTCCCGGTTTTTCCTGGCTCTCCTGGGATCCCTGGAGTTCGTATCCCACATTTCCCTCATTCCCAGGAATGTTGGCACTGACCATGGACAGGGGCACCGTTCCCATCTGGAACATCCCAAATCCCTCTCCTGATCCCGGTTTCCCACATTTTTCCATGTTTTCCCACCGTTTTCCACGTTTTTTCCACGTTTTTTCCACGTTTTTTCCACATTTTTTCCACGTTTTTTCCACGTTTTTTCCACGTTTTTTCCACGTTTTTTCCACGTTTTTTCCACGTTTTTTCCACGTTTTTTCCACGTTTTTTCCACATTTTTTCCACGGTTTTTCCACGGTTTTTCCACGGTTTTTCCACGGTTTTTCCACGGTTTTTCCACGGTTTTTCCACGGTTTTTCCACGGTTTTTCCACGGTTTTTCCACGGTTTTTCCACGGTTTTTCCACGGTTTTTCCATGGTTTTCCACGTTTTCCCATGGTTTTCCATGTTTTTTCCACGGTTTTTCCACGGTTTTTCCACGGTTTTTCCGTGTTTTTCCACGTTTTTCCATGTTCTTTCCATGGTTTTCCACGTTTTCCCATGGTTTTCCATGTTTTTTCCACGTTTTCCATGTTTTTCCAGGAATACTGCCTGGCCTGGGTGCCATTCCCATCTGGGAATTCCCCAATCCCTGTCCTGATCCCAGTTTTCCATGTGTTTTCCATGTGTTTTCCAACGTTTTCCATGTTGTTTTTCCATATTTTTCCATGTTTTTCCCACATTTTTCCATGTTTTTCCCCAGGAATGCAGCACCATGCGCTGCCTCCATTCCCATCTGGCACATCCCAAATCTCCCTCCTGATCCCATTTTTCCAGGTTTTCCCTTGTTTTTCCATGATTTTTCCATGTTTTTTCTATGTTGTCTTCCCACATTTTCCCATGTTTTCCATGTTGCTTTTCCATGTTTTTCCACATTTTTCCATAATGTTTTTCCATGTTTTTCCCAGGTTTTCCCACATTTTTCCCTGTTTTTCCAAGAATGCAGCACCATGCACTGCCTGTCCCGAGCACCATTCCCATCCAGGACATCCCAGATTTCTCTCCTGATCCCGTATTTTTCCATGTGTTTGTCCATGTGTTTTTCCATGTGTTTTCCATGTTATTCCATGTCGTTTTTCCATATTTTTCCATGTTTTTTCCCACATTTTTCCATGTTTTTCCCAGGAATGCAGCACCATGCGCTGCCTGTCCCAGGTGTCATTCCCATCTGGCACATCCCAAATCTCCCTCCTGATCCTGTTTTTCCATGGTTTTTTCCATGTTGTTTTTCCATGGTTTTTTCCATGTTGTTTTTCCATGTTTTTCCGTGTTATTCCATATGGCTTTTCCATGTTTTCCCATATTTTCCCACATTTTTCCATGCTGGTTTTCCATGTTGTTTTCCCATGTTTTCCATGTGTTTCCCATGTTTTTCCATGTTGTTTTTCCATATTTTTCCATGTTTTCCATGTTTTTTCCATGTTTTTTTCCCCAGGAATGCAGCACCCTGCGCTGCCTCCATTCCCATCTGGCACATCCCAAATCTCTCTCCTGATCCCATTTTTCCAGGTTTTCCCTTGTTTTTCCATGTTATTCCATGTTGTTTTTCCATGGTTTTTTCCATGTTGTTTTTCCGTGTTATTCCATATGGCTTTTCCATGTTTTTTCCATGTTTTCCCATATTTTCCCACATTTTTCCATGCTGGTTTTCCATGTTGTTTTTCCATGTTTTCCATGTGTTTTTCCATGTTTTCCCATGTTGTTTTTCCATATTTTTCCATGTTTTTCCCACATTTTTCCATGTTTTTTCCCCCAGGAATGCAGCACCCTGCGCTGCCTCCATTCCCATCTGGCACATCCCAAATCTCCCTCCTGATCCCGTTTTTCCAGGTTTTCCCTTGTTTTTCCATGATTTTTCCATGTTGTTTTTCCATGGTTTTTTCCATGTTGTTTTTCCATGTTATTCCATATGGCTTTTCCATGTTTTTTCCATGTTTCCCCATATTTTCCCACATTTTTCCATGCTGGTTTTCCATGTTGTTTTTCCATGTTTTTCCCCCCAGGAATGCAGCACCATGCGCTGCCTGGCCTGAGCCTGACCCTTCCCATCCAGAACATCCCAAATATCCCACCTGATCCCATTTTCCCATGTTTTCGTGTGTTTTCCCTGTGTTTTTCCATGTTTTCCCACATTTTTCCATGTTTTTCCAGGAATGCAGCACTGCCTGTCCCAGGTGTCATTCCCATCTGGAACATCCCAGATTTCTCTCCTGATCCCGTATTTTTCTATCTGTTTTTCCATGTTTTCCCCACATTTTTCCATGTTTTCCCTGGAATGCAGCACCATGCACTGCCTGTCCTGGGTGTCATTCCCATCCGGCACATCCCAAATCCCTCTCCTGATCCCATTTTTCCATGTTTTTCCCCCCCAGGAATGCAGCACCATGCGCTGCCTGGCCCGCCTCAGCTCCAAGGCGCTGCTGGTCCTGTGCTCGCTGCTGGCGCTGCTCTCGCTGCTGCTCTGGACCCGCTGCCCCCACCATTCCCAAACCCCTCCGGAACCCCCGGAACGCCGCGGGAACCCCGACAGCGAGGAGGCCTCACCCCAAGATCCCCCTAAACCTCCTGGAATGATAATCCCGGGAATCATCCCGGGGAACATCCCGGGAAAAGCGGCGGCGCCGCGCTACGAGGAGATCGACTGCGTCATCAACGAGGAGCAGACGGTGAAGGGGCGGCGCGAGGGCGCCGAGGTTTTCCTGCCCTTCAGCTGGGTGGAAAAATATTTCCAGGTGTACGGGAGGATCTCCCAATCCGATGGGATCGAGCGCTTCGAGTTCTCCCACAGCTACTCCAAGGTCTACGCCCAGCGCGCCCCGTACCGGCCCCACGGCGTCTTCATGTCCTTCGAGGGCTACAACGTCGAGCTGCGCGACAGGGTCAAGTGCATCAGTGGTGTGGAAGGTCAGGGGTGGAGGATTCCCGGGAATTTTGGGAGTTGGGATGATCCCAAAAGTCTCCTGGAAGTGCTCCTGAAAATGTTCCAGAAGTGGAGTTGGTGCTGGGAATGTGGGAATGGAGGTGGTGAAAGGGTCAAGTGCATCAGCGGTGTGGAAGGTCAGGGGCGGAGGATTCCTGGGAATTTTGGGGGTTGGGATGATCCCGAAAATGTGCTGGAAGTGTTCCCTAAAATGGTCCAGAAATGGAGTTGGTGGTGGGAATGTGGGAATGGAGGTGGCACCGTCGAGGGTCACTTGGACATCCATGACAGGGTCAAGTGTGTCAGCGGTGTGGAAGGTCAGGGGTGGAGGATTCCTGGGAATTTTAGGGGTTGAGATGGGGTTTGTTGGGAAATCCCAGTTTTTGGGATTGGGATGATCCCAAAAGTCTCCTGGAAGCGCTTCTTAAAATGTTCAGGAAGTGGATTTGGTGAGAATGTGGAATGGAGGTGGCAGTGTTGAGGATCACTTGGACATCCATGACAGGGTCAAGTGTGTCAGAGGTGTGGAAGGTCAGGGGTGGAGGATTCCCGGGAATTTTGGGGGTTGGGATGATCCTGAAAATGTGCTGGAAGTGGATTCATTCCATGGAGCATTCCTGAAAGTGTTCCAGGAGTGGAGTTGGTGATGGGAATGTTGGAATGGAGGTGGCAGTGTTGATGGTCACTTGGACATCCATGACAGGGTCAAGTATGTCAGAGGTGTGGAAGGTCAGGGGTGGAGGATTCCCAGGAATTTTGGGGTTGGGATGATCCCGAAAATGTGCTGGAAGTGTTCCCTAAAATGGTCCAGAAATGGAGTTGGTGGTGGGAATGTGGGAATGGAGGTGGCACCGTCGAGGGTCACTTGGACATCCATGACAGGGTCAAGTGTGTCAGAGGTGTGGAAGGTCAGGGGCAGAGGATTCCTGGGAATTTTAGGGGTTGGGATGGGGTTTGTTGGGAAATCCCAGTTTTTGGGATTGGGATGATCCCAAAAGTCTCCTGGAAGCGCTTCTTAAAATGTTCCAGAAGTGGATTTGGTGGTAGGAACATGGAATGGAGGTGGCAGTGTTGAGGATCACTTCGACATCCATGACAGGGTCAAGTGTGTCAGAGGTGTGGAAGGTCAGGGGTGGAAGATTCCCGGGAATTTTGGGATTGGGATGATCCCAAAAGTCTCCTGGAAGCGCTTCTTAAAATGTTCAGGAAGTGGATTTGGTGCTGGGAATGTGGGAACGTGGAATGGAGGTGGCACCGTCGAGGTCCATGACAGGGTCAAGTTTGTCAGAGGTGTGGAAGGTCAGGGGCAGAGGATTCCCGGGAATTTTAGGGGTTGGGATGGGGTTTGTTGGGAAATCCCAGTTTTTGGGATTGGGATGATCCTGAAAATCTGCTGGAAGTGCTCCTGAAAATGTTCCAGAAGTGGATTTGGTGATGGGAATGTGGGAATGGAATTGGTGACAGGGTCAAGTGCATCAGTGGTGTGGAAGGTCAGGGGTGGAGGATTCCTGGGAATTTGGGAGGTTGGGATGATCCCGAAAATGTGCTGGAAGTGCAAAGTGAGGTGGATGTTGTGGTGAGAATGTTGGAATGGAGGTGGCAGTGTCAGGGGTCACGTGGACATCCATGACAGGGTCAAGTGTGTCAGAGGTGTGGAAGGTCAGGGGCAGAGGATTCCCGGGAATTTTGGGATTGGGATGATCCCAAAAGTCTCCTGGAAGCGCTTCTTAAAATGTTCAGGAAGTGGATTTGGTGGTAGGAACATGGAATGGAGGTGGCAACGTTGAGGATCACTTGGACATCCATGACAGGGTCAAGTGTGTCAGTGGTGTGGAAGGTCAGGGATGCAGGATTCCCGGGAATTTTGGGAGTTGGGATGATCCCAAAAGTCTCCTGGAAGTGCTCCTGAAAATGTTCCAGAAGTGGATTTGGTGATGGGAATGTGGGAATGGAGGTGGTGACAGGGTCAAGTGCATCAGTGGTGTGGAAGGTCAGGGGTGGAGGATTCCTGGGAATTCTGGGGGTTGGGTTGGGGTTTGTTGGGAAATCCCAGTTTTTGGGATTGGGATGATCCCAAAAGTCTCCTGGAAGCGCTTCTTAAAATGTTCAGGAAGTGGATTTGGTGAGAATGTGGGAATGGAGGTGGCAGTGTTGAGGATCACTTGGACATCCATGACAGGGTCAAGTGCGTCAGCGGTGTGGAAGGTCAGGGGTGGAGGATTCCCGGGAATTTTGGGAGGTTGGGATGATCCTGAAAATGTGCTGGAAGTGTTCCCTAAAATGGTCCAGAAATGGAGTTGGTGGTGGGAGTGTTGGAATGGAGGTGGCACCGTCGAGGGTCTCTTGGACATCCATGACAGGGTCAAGTGTGTCAGAGGTGTGGAAGGTCAGGGGTGGAGGATTCCCGGGAATTCTGGGGAGTTGGGATGATCCCAAAAGTCTCCTGGAAGTGCCCCTGAAAATGTTCCAGGAGTGGATTTGGTGCTGGGAATGTAGGAATGGAGTTGGTGACAGGGTCAAGTGCATCAGAGGTGTGGAAGGTCAGGGGTGGAGGATTCCCGGGAATTTTGGGGGGTTGGGATGATCCCGAAAATGTGCTGGAAGCGTTCCCTAAAATGTTCAAGAAATGGAGTTGGTGGTGGGAGTGTTGGAATGGAGGTGGCACCGTCGAGGGTCACTTGGACATCCGTGACAGGGTCAAGTGCGTCAGTGGTGTGGAAGGTCAGGGGTGCAGGATTCCAGGAATTTTGGGGGTTGGGATGATCCCTAAAATGTGCTGGAAGTGCACAGAGAGGTGGATGTTCTGGTGAGAATGTTGGAATGGAGGTGGCAGTGTCAGGGGTCACTTGGACATCCATGACAGGGTCAAATGCGTCAGTGGTGTGGAAGGTGGGGTTTGCTGGGAAGCAGAAAATTCCCAGGAATTTTTGGGATTGGGATGATCCTGAAAATCTGCTGGAAGTGCTCCTGAAAATGTTCCAGAAGTGGATTTGGTGATGGGAATGTGGGAATGGAGTTGGTGACAGGGTCAAGTGCATCAGTGCTATGGAAGGTCAGGGGTGGAGGATTCCAGGGAATTTTGGGAGGTTGGGATGATCCTGAAAATGTGCTGGAGGTGCAGGGTGAGATGGATGTTGTCATGGGAATGTGGGAACAGTGACAGGGTCAAGTGCATCAGTGGTGTGGAAGGTCAGGGGTGGAGGATTCCCGGGAATTTTGGGGGTTGGGATGATCCTGAAAATGTGCTGGAAGCGTTCCCTAAAATGTTCAAGAAATGGAGTTGGTGCTGGGAATGTTGGAATGGAGGTGGCACCGTCGAGGGTCACTTGGACATCCATGACAGGGTCAAGTGTGTCAGAGGTGTGGAAGGTCAGGGGTGGAGGATTCCTGGGAATTTTGGGGGTTGGGATGGGGTTTGTTGGGAAATCCCAGTTTTTGGGATTGGGATGATCCCAAAAGTCTCCTGGAAGCGCTTCTTAAAATGTTCCAGAAGTGGATTTGGTGGTAGGAACATGGAATGGAGGTGGCAGTGTTGAGGATCACTTCGACATCCATGACAGGGTCAAGTGTGTCAGCGGTGTGGAAGGTCAGGGGCGGAGGATTCCCGGGAATTTTGGGATTGGGATGATCCCAAAAGTCTCCTGGAAGCGCTTCTTAAAATGTTCAGGAAGTGGATTTGGTGCTGGGAATGTGGGAACGTGGAATGGAGGTGACACCGTCGAGGTCCATGACAGGGTCAAGTTTGTCAGAGGTGTGGAAGGTCAGGGGCAGAGGATTCCCGGGAATTTTAGGGGTTGGGATGGGGTTTGTTGGGAAATCCCAGTTTTTGGGATTGGGATGATCCTGAAAATCTGCTGGAAGTGCTCCTGAAAATGGTCCAGAAGTGGATTTGGTGATGGGAATGTGGGAATGGAATTGGTGACACGGTCAAGTGCATCAGTGGTGTGGAAGGTCAGGGGTGGAGGATTCCCGGGAATTTGGGAGGTTGGGATGATCCTGAAAATGTGCTGGAAGTGCACAGAGAGGTGGATGTTCTGCTGGGAATGTGGAATGGAGGTGGCATCGTTGAGGTCCTTGGCAGGGTCAAGTTTGTCAGAGGTGTGGAAGGTGGAGTTTGCTGGGAGGCAGAGGATTCCCGGGAATTTTTGGGATTAGGATGATCCCAAAAGTCTCCTGGAAGCGCTTCTTAAAATGTTCCAGTAGTGGATTTGGTGGTGGGAACATGGAATGGAGGTGGCAGTGTCAAGGGTCACTTGGACATCCATGACAGGGTCAAGTGCAACAGCGGCGTGGAAGGTGGGGGCAGAGGATTCTTGGGAATTTTGGGGCTTGGGATGGTCCTTAAAATCTGATGGAAGTGGATTCACTCCATGGGACATTCCTTAAAATGTTTCAGAAGTGGATTTGTGGATGGAAATGTGGAAACATGGAATTGAGGTGGCACCATTGAGGTCCATGACAGGGTCAGGTTTGTCAGAGGTGTGGAAGGTGGGGTTTTTTTCTCTGGGAAGCAGAGGATTCCCAGGAATTTTTGGGGATTAGGGTGATCCTAAAAATCTCTTGGAAGTGCTTCTTAAACTGTGCTGGAAGTGCGGAGTGGCCTGGATTTGGTGCTGGGAATGTGGGAACGGTGACAGGATCGAGTCCATCAGCAGCATGGGGGGTGGGTAGGCAGGGAAATCCCAATCTGGAGGATTGGGATGATCCAATGGAATTTTCCCCTCATCCCAACACCTTTTCCATGTTTTTTCCCGGACAGGAGTTCCTCTCTCCACTCAGTGGGGCCCTCAGGGCTACTTCTACCCCATCCAGATCGCCCAGTACGGCCTGAGCCACTACAGCAAGAACCTGACCGAGAAACCGCCGCACGTGGAGGTGTACGAGACCGGGGGGGACGGGAATAACAACGGGAATAACAACGGGAATACCGGGAATAACGACGGGAATGACAACGGGGGGTGGACGGTGCCCAAGGGCTGCTCCCTCACCACCGTCTGGGACAAGGCCCGGCTCACCGGAGTCAAGCAGTTCTCCTGCCCAGGTGGGTGTTGGGAATTCCGGCCTGGAGCAGGGAATTGGTGGGGGCTGATGGGTTTGGGTTGGCCTTTGGTCCCAGGCCTTCATTCCCAATTCTTTGTTCCTGGTCCTTCATTCCCAATTCTTTGTTCCCAGCCTTCATTCCCAATCCTTCATTCCCAATTCTTTGTTCCCGGTCCTTCATTCCCAATTCTTTGTTCCCAGCCTTCATTCCCAATTCTTTGTTCCTGGTCCTTCATTCCCAATTCTTTGTTCCCAGTCCTTCATTCCCAATTCTTTGTTCCTGGTCCTTCATTCCCAATTCTTTGTTCCCAGCCTTCATTCCCAATTCTTTGTTCCCAGTCCTTCATTCCCAATTCTTTGTTCCCAGTCCTTCATTCCCAATTCTTTGTTCCTGGTCCTTCATTCCCAATTCTTTGTTCCCAGCCTTCATTCCCAATTCTTCATTCCCAGGCGTTCATTCCCAATTCTTTGTTCCCGGTCCTTCATTCCCAATTCTTTGTTCCCGGTCCTTCATTCCCAAT
This sequence comes from Acrocephalus arundinaceus, assembly GCA_021534815.1. Taxonomy (NCBI): domain Eukaryota; kingdom Metazoa; phylum Chordata; class Aves; order Passeriformes; family Sylviidae; genus Acrocephalus; species Acrocephalus arundinaceus. Next base: position 110,746 of record JAJEOU010002273.1, read on the forward strand.
TCTTTGTTCCCAGCCTTCATTCCCAATTCTTTGTTCCTGGTCCTTCATTCCCAATTCTTTGTTCCTGGTCCTTCATTCCCAATTCTTTGTTCCCAGCCTTCATTCCCAATTCTTTGTTCCTGGTCCTTCATTCCCAATTCTTCATTCCCAGGCGTTCATTCCCAACCTTCATTCCCAATTCTTTGTTCCCAGCCTTCATTCCCAATTCTTTGTTCCCAGCCTTCATTCCCAATTCTTCATTCCCAGTCCTTCATTCCCAATTCTTTGTTCCCGGTCCTTCATTCCCAATTCTTTGTTCCCAGCCTTCATTCCCAATTCTTTGTTCCCAATCCTTCATTCCCAATTCTTTGTTCCCGGTCCTTCATTCCCAATTCTTTGTTCCTGGTCCTTCATTCCCAATTCTTTGTTCCTGGTCCTTCATTCCCAATTCTTTGTTCCCAACCTTCATTCCCAATCCTTCATTCCGAGCCTTCATTCCCAATTCTTTGTTCCCAGCCTTCATTCCCAATTCTTTGTTCCCAGCCTTCATTCCCAATTCTTTGTTCCTGGTCCTTCATTCCCAATTCTTTGTTCCTGGTCCTTCATTCCCAATTCTTTGTTCCTGGTCCTTCATTCCCAATTCTTTGTTCCTGGTCCTTCATTCCCAATTCTTTGTTCCCAACCTTCATTCCCAATCCTTCATTCCGAGCCTTCATTCCCAATTCTTTGTTCCCAGCCTTCATTCCCAATTCTTTGTTCCCAGCCTTCATTCCCAACCTTCATTCCCAGTTCTTCATTCCCAGTCTTTCATTCCCCACCCTTTTCATTCCCAGTTCTTAATTCTCAATCCTTCATTCCCAATCTTTCATTCCTTATCCTTCATTTCCAGTTCTTTATTCCCAATCCTTCATTCCCATTTCTTCATTTCCAGTCTTTCATTCCCAATTCTTCATTCCCCACCCTTTTCATTCCCAGTCCTTCATTCCCAGTCCTTCATTCCTTATCCTTCATTCCCAATCCTTCATTCCTTATCCTTCATTCCCAGTCCTTCATTCCTTATCCTTCATTCCTTATCCTTCATTCTCTATCCTTCATTCCTTATCCTTCATTCCCTATCCTTCATTCCTTATCCTTCATTCCCAATCCTTCATTCCTTATCCTTCATTCCTTATCCTTCATTCCCAGTCCTTCATTCCCAGTCCTTCATTCCCAGTTCTTCATTCCCCACCCTTTTCATTCCCAGTCCATCATTCCAGTCCATCATTCCAGTCCATCATTCCAGTCCATCATTCCAGTCCATCATTCCAGTCCATCATTCCTCACCCTTCACTCCGAACCCAACCACCTCAAACATCCCAGAAATGCTGACATTGAAACCTTTGGGAATCCCTCTGGGGGAGCCGGAACCCCCTCCAGAACCCATCCCAACCCTTTGGAAAACAGAAACCTCCCCCTGCTGAGCTTCCCCTGCCTTCCTTTCCCAGAAAACTCCGAGGGCGTCTCCCTGGAGCTCAACAACGCCCGGGATTTCATCATCTCCTTCGACCTGAAGCTGCTGGGCAACGGCAGTTCTTCATTCCTTATCCTTCATTCCCAATCCTTCATTCCCTATCCTTCATTCCCAATCCTTCATTCCCAATCCTTCATTCCCAATCCTTCATTCCCAATCCTTCATTCCCAGTCCTTCATTCCCAGTCCTTCATTCCTCACCCTTCACTCCGAACCCAACCAGCTCAAACATCCCAGAAATGCTGAATTACTGATGGGCTGCCCTAAAACCTTTGGGAATCCCTCTGGGGGAGCCGGAACCCCCTCCAGAACCCATCCCAACCCTTTGGAAAACGGGAACAACCGGAACCTCCCCCCGCTGAGCTTCCCCTGCCTTCCTTTCCCAGAAAACTCCGAGGGCGTCTCCCTGGAGCTCAACAACGCGCGGGATTTCATCATCTCCTTCGACCTGAAGCTGCTGGGCAACGGCAGCGTCTCGGTGGTGCTGGAGACCACGGAGAGGAACCAACTCTTCACCGTGCACTACGTGTCCAGCACTCAGCTCATCGCCCTCCGCGACCGCGACATCTTCTACGGCATCGGGGCGCGGAGCTCCTGGAGCACCCTGACCCGGGACCTGCTGACGGATCTGCGCAAGGGCGTGGGGCTCTCCAACACCAAGGCGGTGAAGCAGACCAAGATCCTGCCCAAGAGGGTGCTGAGGTTGGTGGCCAAAGGCCGCGGCCTGCTGGACAACGTCACCATCTCGGCCACCGCCCACATGGCCGCTTTCTTCGCCGCCAGCCGCTGGCTGCTGCGCAACCAGGACGAGCGCGGCGGTTGGCCCATCATGGTCACCAGGAAACTGGGGGAAGGCTTCAAATCCTTGGATCCCGGTTGGTACTCGGCCATGGCGCAAGGCCAGGCCATGTCCACCTTGGTCAGGGCTTACCAGCTGACCAAAGACCCGGCCTTCCTGAGCGCCGCGCTCAAGGCCACGGCGCCCTTCAAGCTGCCGGCCGAGCAGCGCGGCGTCAAGGCCGTGTTCATGAACCGCCACGAGTGGTACGAGGAGTACCCGACCTCGCCCAGCTCCTTCGTGCTCAACGGCTTCATGTACGCCCTCATCGGCCTCTACGACCTCAAGGAGACGGCGGCGGAGAAGCCGGGCAAGGAGGCGCGGCTGCTCTACGAGCGCGGCATGGAGTCGCTCAAGGCCATGCTGCCGCTCTTCGACACCGGCTCGGGCAGCGTCTACGACCTGCGGCACTTCATGCTGGGCACGGCGCCCAACCTGGCGCGTTGGGATTACCACACCACGCACATCAACCAGCTCCAGCTGCTGGCCTCCGTGGATGAGGCGCCCATCTTCAAGGAGTTCGTCAAGAGGTGGAAGAGTTACCTGAGAGGAGGGCGGGCCAAGCACAACTGAGATTTTGTTCTCCTCCCCTTTTCATCCTTCCCGGAGCGTTTTCCCTAAAAAAACAAAAAAACTTTGGGATTTCGAAGCGCTCCGGGGAAGGTTTGGGATGGGGATGCCCCGTGTGGAGGTTGGACTCGGGTTTGGTTGGGATTGGGTTTTGTTTTTTCCCTTTTCGCAGGAAAAGGTTTGCAGAAGCCATAGAAGCCTCGGGGGTTCCCTCTGCCGGGAGCCGGGATTTGGTGTCGGAGCAGATCCCGCGGGAATCGCCCGGAACCTGGGAGTGCCGAGCGTGGCTTTAAACGGAGGGGAGGGGAGTGGTTTTCCAAGGGATTCGCTTTTTTCGGGATGAGAAATCCGCCGTTGGGATTTTTACGGCCGGGTCTCTGCCTGGGAGATCCTGGAGCCGGAGGGGTTTTTTTTTTTTCATGGAAAACGCGTGCCCGGCGTCATGGAAGCACAACTGGGAGCCTGGAGCGCGCGGCGCCAGGTCACCAGCACCGGTGTCCCCTCGGAATTGGGATCCGTTATCCCGGTGTCCCCTTGGAACTGGGATCCCTTTCCTGGTCACTGGTGTCCCCTTGGAATTGGGATCCCTTTCCCAGTGTCCCCTTGGAGCTGGGATCCGTTATCCCGGTGTCCCCTTGGAATTGGGATCCCTTTCCCAGTGTCCCCTCGGAGCTGGGATCCGTTATCCCGGTGTCCCCTTGGAGCCGGGATCCCTTATCCCGGTGTCCCCTTGGAATTGGGATCCCTTTCCCAGTGTCCCCTTGGAGCTGGGATCCGTTATCCCGGTGTCCCCTTGGAGCTGGGATCCCTTATCCTGGTGTCCCCTTGGAATTGGGATCCTTATCCTGGTGTCCCCTTGGAATTGGGATCCCTTTCCCAGTGTCCCCTTGGAGCTGGGATCCGTTATCCCGGTGTCCCCTTGGAGCTGGGATCCCTTATCCTGGTGTCCCCTTGGAATTGGGATCCTTATCCTGGTGTCCCCTTGGAATTGGGATCCCTTTCCCAGTGTCCCCTTGGAGCTGGGATCCGTTATCCCGGTGTCCCCTTGGAACTGGGATCCGTTATCCCGGTGTCCCCTTGGAACTGGGATCCGTTATCCCGGTGTCCCCTTGGAGCTGGGATCCCTTTCCTGGTCACTGGCATCCCCTCAGAGCTGGGATCCGTTATCCCAGTGTCCCCTCGGAATTGGGATCCCTTTCCTGGTGTCCCCTTGGAGCTGGGATCCCTTTCCCAGTGTCCCCTCGGAATTGGGATCCCTTTCCCAGTGTCCCCTTGGAGCTGGGATCCCTTTCCCAGTGTCCCCTTGGAATTGGGATCCGTTATCCCGGTGTCCCCTTGGAATTGGGATCCCTTTCCCGGTGTCCCCTTGGAATTGGGATCCGTTATCCCGGTGTCCCCTTGGAATTGGGATCCCTTTCCCGGTGTCCCCTTGGAGCTGGGATCCCTTTCCCGGTGTCCCCTTGGAATTGGGATCCCTTATCCCGGTGTCCCCTCGGAGCTGGGATCCGTTATCCCGGTGTCCCCTTGGAGCTGGGATCCGTTATCCTGGTGTCCCCTTGGAATTGGGATCCGTTATCCCGGTGTCCCCTTGGAATTGGGATCCGTTATCCTGGTGTCCCCTTGGAGCTGGGATCCGTTATCCCGGTGTCCCCTCGGAATTGGGATCCCTTTCCTGGTCACTGGAATTCCCTCAGAGCTGGGATCCCTTATCCCAGTGTCCCCTCGGAATTGGGATCCCTTTCCCGGTGTCCCCTTGGAACTGGGATCCGTTATCCCGGTGTCCCCACAGAGCTGGGATCCCATATCCAGGTCACAGGAATTCCCTTGGAACTGGGATCCCTTATCCCAGTGTCCTCTTGGGACTGGGATCCTTCATCCCGGTCCCTGGAATTCCCTCAGAGCTGGGATCCCTTTCCCAGTCACTGGTGTCCCCAAAGGGCTGGGATCCCTCATCCCAGTTCCTGGAATTCCCTCAGAGCTGGGATCCCATTCCCGGTGTCCCCTTGGGACTGGGATCCCTCATCCTGGTTCCTGGAATTCCCTGGGAGCTGGGATCCCTTTCCTGGAGCTCCGTGTTTTCCGTGAGATTTTGGAATTCCGTCTGGGCGGTTCCTCGGAGCTTTGGGGACATTTTCGGGAATGGCTGAGTGGGACACGGAGCTCGTCTGGAGTCCCTCAGGAAATTCAGGAATTTGGGAATTTCTGGTTTTTTCCTCCTGCTCCAGCCCATCCAGCATTTTCACAATCCCATCCCGGGGGTTTTCCCAGCTCTCCCTGTGCTGGAATTCCCAGGGAAGCTCCGGATCCTCTGGAATGTCGGAGGCCATCTTGGAGCAGCCTGGGACAGTGGAAGGCCCCAATGGAACGGGATCAGCTTTAAGGATCTTCCCACCAAACCATTCCATGATTCCCTGATCCCATGGATGGACTTTGGGAATTCCCGCTGCTCCATCCCAATCCCAAAATCCCAAAATCCCGGGCACCAGGACCACGCCCATCTCCATCTTCCTGGTCTTTTTTGAGGATTTTCCTTCATTTCCCGCCGGCCTCGGAGCGACTTTTCCATCGGCGCGCTCCGGTCGGATCCATCCCAGCAGGAATTCCAACACCAAAGGTGGCAGGGGGGAATTTTTTCCGTGCCCACGGAATCCCAACGGACACAAACCCACCCCAAAACCCGGGATTCCTTCCCAAAAAATCCGCCCATTCCCAAAAAATCCACCCATTCCCAAAAAATCCTCTCCTTCCCAAAAAATCCTCTCCGTCCTCCCCCGCGTGTTTCTCCCGTTGTTTTCCCGCTTGGAAAACCCGCAGAGATTCCTGGGATGGGTTTGGTGCCTGACAGAGGCCGGAATTCCTCTCGGGTGGGATTTTTTGGGAATTGATGCCGGGATTGGAGCGCGGCCGATCTTCCCGCTGGGAAAGGCGGGATGGGAATTCCAAGGTTGTCCCTTCCGTCACCTCCTGGTGGCCTTGGATGGGTGGAGCTTGCAGGAACCTCCACCAGAGGCTGCAATTCCATGGGGAATTCCCGATATTCCCAAAATTCCGTTGCCATGGAGCTGATGCCCAGAACTTCCTGGAATTCGTTCCAATTTGGGATCTTTTGGTTCATTTTCCATCTTCAAATTCCCAGAGATTTTCGGGACCAAGAAATCCCAGATTTTCACCCAGAGATCCGTTGGCTCTTCCCATGGGATCCCATTTTTAGGGACACCCCTGGAAGTTCGGGATGGGAATTCCAAGGTTGTTCCTCCTGTCCTTCCATCAACTTGGACAGGTGGAGCTTGCAGGAACCTCCACCAGAGGCTGCAATTCCATGGGGAATTCCTGATATTCCCAGAATTCCGTTGCCATGGAGCCGATCCCCAGAACTTCCTGGAACTCATTTCCATTCCGGATTTCTTTGTTCATTTTCCATCTTCAAACTCCCAGAGATCTTCGGGACCAAGGTCAGGCTTTGATCCCGGATTTTGATCCGTTGGCTCTTCCCATGGGATCCCATTTCCAGGGACACCCCTGCCCCAACAGCACAAGCACAACCCCCCCTGGAATCCGGAATTCCCTGGAATCCCGGCATTCCCAGAATCCTGGCATTCCCTGGAATCCCACTGTTCCTGGAATCTCCCAACATTCCCTGGAATCCCCTTCAGAGCTAGAATCCTGGCATTCCCTGAACTCCTCTCATTCCCTGGAATCCTGCCATTCCTGGAATTCCTTCATTCCCTGAAATCCCCTCATTTCCTGGAATTCCCTTCAAGCTGGAATCTCAGCATTCCCTGGAATCCCACCATTCCCAGAATCCTGGCATTCCTGGAATCCCAGCATTCCCTGGAATCCCGGCATTCCCTGGAATCCCCTTCGAGCTGGAATCCCGGCATTCCCTGGAATCCCACCATTCCTTGGAATCCCACCATTCCTTGGAATGTCCCAGTATTCCCCGGAATCCGGCATTCCCTGGAATCCCAACATTCCCTAGAATCCCCTCATTCCTGGAATCCCGGCATTCCCTGGAATGCAGCATTCCCTGGAATTCCCTTCGAGCTGGAATCCCAGCATTCCCCAGAATATGGCAATCTCTGGAATTCCGCCATTCCCAGAATCCCGGGATTCCCTGGAATCCCAGCATTCCCTGGAATTCCCTTCGAGCTGGAATCCCAGCATTCCCTGGAATCCCACCATTCCCAGAATCCCACCATTCCCAGAATCCCACCATTCCCTAAAATCCCGCCATTCCCGTTCTCCTGCCCGGGATTTCCGTCGGATTCCCGGGATTCCCGTGATCCCGATGGATTATGCAATAATTTGTTTACAGGACGCCGCGGGCGGGGCTCGTTAAGCACAGGAAGTTTTGTATTCCGCCCCCTCCGGAATTTTTTGGGATGAGGTTTCTACGGGACTTTGGGAACGCTCGGAAAGATTTCTAAGACTGGGAAATAAATTTTTTATCTTAAGGACAAAAAAAAAATTCCAAAACCTTTGGGATGTCTCCGTTATTTGGGGATTTTTCTGGATATTTCATTTTCCAAATATTTTATTTTCCAGAATTTTCTTTTCCGGATATTTTATTTTCCAAATATTTTCCAAATATTTTATTTTCCGGATTTTTATTTTCTGGATATTTTATTTTCCAAATATTTTTATTTTCCGGATATTTTATTTTCCAAATATTTTATTTTCCAAATATTTTATTTTCCGGATTTTTATTTTCTGGATATTTTATTTTCCAAATATTTTATTTTTGGATCCTGGCCGATAATTCCAGAGTTGATTTATTTTGGGAGCTGCTGTGACCGGGGAGGAATCCGGCTGGGATTGCAGAGCCCGGAAAAACATCGGGAATGGTCCCAGGATTATTCCAGGTGGTTCAACTTTTGAACTGAAATCCTCCCGTCCTCTCCAGGGCTGAAATTTTGGGAAAACTGCATTCCCAGCGGGATGGAATGCCAGAATTCCATGGAATCTTCTGGCTGAGCCCATGGAATGGGTGATGTTCCTTGGGAGAGGATTTTTCCGACTTTTTAACCAAAAATCTCCGGATTTTCCTCAATTCCCTTCCCGGGAGAAATGAGAACTCCGTGTGCAGTTGTTCCAAGGAAAGAAATCCGGGATATTTATTTGTGGAATGTTGATCCACGGCAAATCCCAAACAAATCCAGGAATTTGGGGATCAAATCTCCCTCATCCCTCCTAAGCCACGTGGGTTTGGAAAAGCTGGAAAAGAGCAGGAATTTCAGGCTCCTCCAGGTCATTTTTTCCCTTTTTAAAAATCCCTTTTTAATCCATTTTTATCCCTAAAAAATTATGGAACCATTCAGGGATTTGGACTGAAAATGGGAATTCCCTGGAATTTAAAAGGAATTGAATCCCTCAGCCCAGTTCCCGTTGGGATCCGTTCCCTTGGCAGGAAGTTTTGCTTTTCCCTGGACTCGTTCTGCCGGATTTTTCCCACTTGTCCCAACTCCACATTGGCACCGTGATTTTCCATCACGGATCGTTTCCCACAGGTTGGGAATTAACTCGTTTTCCACAGGTTGGGAATGAATTTCAGCAGGTTGGGAATGAATTCCAACAGGTTGGGAATTCACTCATTTCCCACAGGTTGGGAATTAACTCGTTTCCAACAGGGTGGGAATTAATTTCAGCAGGTTGGGAATGAATTCTACAGGTTGGGAATTAATTTCAGCAGGTTGGGAATGAATTCCAACAGGTTTGGAATTAACTCATTTTCCACAGGTAGGGAATGAATTCTACAGGTTGGGAATTAACCCATTTCCACAGGTTGGGAATTAATTCCAACAGGTTGGGAATGAATTCCAGCAGGTTCAGTATTTACCCATTTTCCACATGTTGGGAATGAATTCCAACAGGTTGGGAATGAATTCTGCAGGTTGGGAATTAACCCATTTCCACAGGTTGGGAATTCACTCATTTCCATTGGGTTGGGAGTTAACTCATTTTCCACATGTTGGGATTTAATTCCAACAGGTTGGGAATGCTACAGGTTGGGAATTTACCCATTTCCACAGGTTGGGAATTAATTCCAACAGATTGGGAATTAATTCATTTCCATGAGGCTGGGAATGAATTCCAACAGGTTGGGAATTTACCCATTTCCACAGGTAGAGAATGAATTCCAACAGGTTGGGAATTAACTCATTTCCACAGGTAGGGAATGAATTCCAACAGGTTGGGAATTAATTCCAGCAGGTTCAGAATTTACCCATTTTCCACATGTTGGGAATGAATTCCAACAGGTTGGGAATGAATTCTACAGGTTGGGAATTAACTCATTTCCATCGAGTTGGGAATTAACTCATTTTCCACAGGTTGGGAATTAATTCCAACAGATTGGGAATTAATTCATTTTCCACAGGTTGGGAATGAATTCCAACAGGTTGGGAATTAATTCTACAGGTTGGGAATTAACCCATTTCCACAGGTTGGGAATTCACTCATTTCCATTGGGTTGGGAATTAATTCATTTCCACAGGTTTGGAATTAATTCCAACAGGTTGGGAATTAACCCATTTTCCACATGTTGGGAATGAATTCCAGCAGGTTGGGAATTAACTCATTTCCACAGGTAGGGAATTAATTACAACAGATTGGGAATTAACTCATTTTCCACAGGTTAGGAATGAATTCCAACAGGTTGGGAATCAATCCCAGCAGGTTGGGAATGAATTCCAACAGGTTTGGAATTAACCCATTTCCACAGGTTAGAAATGAATTCCAACAGATTGGGAATTAACTCATTTTCCACAGGTTAGGAATGAATTCCAACAGGTTTGGAATTAACTCATTTTCCACAGTTTGGGAATTAATTCCAACAGGTTGGGGATTCACCCATTTCCACAGGTTGGGATTTAACTCATTTCCACAGGTTGGGAATTCACTCGTTTCCATCGGGTTGGGAATTAACCGAGTGACTGATTCACCTCCAGCCAGGCACACAGGGAAGCCCTGTCCCTGCGAACTGTCCGCATTCCCCCAGTTTCCCTGAAAGATTGGAATTAGGCGGATAAAAAGGAAAAAAAACTCGGAAAAAACCAAAAACAAACGGAAAAACCCCGGGATCGGCCGGAGCCGGGATTCGAACCCGCGTCCTCACCCACCAACGCCGCCAGCAGGGGGCGCCCGCCCCTCAGGCCCCGCCCCCTTACGTGTCGCCATGGCGACGCCGTGCGCGATGACGTTTCGAGGGGCGGCGTGCGCTGATTGGCCGGATTTGAATCGCGGCGGGCGCGCGGCCGCCCCTCGGTCCCAGCCGCGGAGCGCGACCCCCCAGCCCCCCCCACCCCTCACTGGCCCTGTCGCGACAGCGGCGGCGACACTCGCGACATGAAGGCGGCGTGAGTGACTCTGAGACCCCTTTGCGGAGGGCAGGGGGGCGGCCTGGGGGGGTTCCTGGGGTGGGGCGGCTCCGCTCGGTGCTGCGGGGCCGCCCTTCGTGGCTGCCCGCGGCTGTTTCGGTTCTCCCCGTCCTTCTCGGTGTCCCGGGGCTCCTCTCATCCCTCTCCGGCCGTTCTCCCGGTTCTCCCCGCCCCTCCCCGGTTCCCTCGGTGGCCTCCCCTCTGCCCCGGTTCCTTCCCCGCTCCCCTGTCCCGGTTCCTTCGGTTGTTTCCCCTCTGCCCCGGTTCTTTTCGGGCTCCCCTGTCCCGGTTCCCCCCGGCCTGTCCCGGTTCCCTCGGTCGTTTCCCCGCTGCCCCGGTTCCTTCCCCGCTCCCCTGTCCCGGTTCCCTCGGTCGTTTCCCCGCTGCCCCGGTTCCTTCCCCGCTCCCCTGTCCCGGTTCCCTCGGTTGTTTCCCCGCTGCCCCGGTTCCCCCCGGCCTGTCCCGGTTCCCTCGGTTGTTTCCCCGCTCCCCTGTCCCGGTTCCCTCGGTTGTCTCCCCTCTGCCCCGGTTCCTTCCCCGCTCCCCTGTCCCGGTTCCCTCGGTTGTTTCCCCGCTCCCCTGTCCCGGTTCCCTCGGTTGTTTCCCCGCTCCCCTGTCCCGGTTCCCTCGGTTGTCTCCCCGCTGCCCTGTCCCGGTTCGGTCCCCGCCGGTCCCCGCTCTCCCCTCACGGCTCTCTCCCCTCAGCAGGGCCCGGACGCCGCGGAGGCCGAGGAAAGGCACGAACCCCACGCTGAAGGACCCGGTGGGGGTGAGTATGGGGCTCGTCCCCTGCTTCCCAACTGTCCCAATTCCCAGATTTATTCCTGGCTTTGTGCCTGTGTCCCTCATTCCAGCTGTACTGCCTGCTTTATTCCCAGATTTATTCCCGGTTTCTCCTTGTTTTTCTCATTCCACGTGTGCTGCCTGCTTTATTCCTGGGTTTATCCCCAGGTTTATTCCCAGTTTCTCCCTGTTTCCCTCATTCCAGGTGTACTGCTGTCTTCATTCCCAGGTTTATTCCCGGATTATCTCTGTTTCTCCCTTTCCAGGTGTACTGCCAGGTTTATTCCCGGGTTCATTCCCAAAATCATTCCCTGTTTCCCTCATTCCCAGGATTATTCCCTGTTTCCCCCACTCCAGGTGTACTGCTGGGTTCATTCCTGGGTTCATTCCCAGAATTATTCCCAGTTTCCCCCATTTCCAGGTGTACTTCCAGGTTCATTCCTGGGTTCATTCCCAGGATTATTCCCTGGCCTTATCCCAGTTTCCCCTTGTTTCCAGGTGTACTGCTGGGTTCATTCCCAGTTTATCCCCGTTTCCAGGTTCATTCCCAGGATTATTCCCGGTTTCCCCCTGTTTCCAGATGTACTGCTGGGTTCATTCCCAGAATTATTCCTGGTTTCATTCCCAGTTTCTCCCCTGTTCCCAGGTGTAGTGTCAGGTTCATTCCCGGTTTATCCCTGTTCCCAGGTTCATTCCCAGTTTATCCCAGTTTCCCCCTATCCCCAGGTGTACTGCTGGGTTCATTCCCAGTTTATCTCTGTTCCGGTTTCATTCCCTGTTTCTCCCCTGTTCCCAGGTGTACTGCCGGGTTCATTCCCAGGATAATTCCCGGTCTCATTCCCGGTTTATCCCCATTCCCAGGTGTACTCCCGGGTTCATTCCCGGTCTCATTCCCAGGCTCATTCCCGGTCTCATTCCCGCTTTATCCCATTCCCAGGTTCATTCCCGGTTTATCCCCATTCCCGGTCTCATTCCCGGTCTCTCCCATTCCCAGTTGTACTCCCGGGTTCATTCCCAGTCTCATTCCCGGTCTCCCCCATTCCCAGGCGTACTCCCGGTCTCATTCCCGGTCTCATTCTCACTTTACCCCCATTCCCAGGTGTACTCCCGGGTTCATTCCCAGGATTATTCCCGGTCTCCCCCATTCCCAGGTGTACTCCCGGTCTCATTCCCGGTTTATCCCCATTCCCGCTCTCATTCCCGGTCTATCCCCATTCCCGCTCTCATTCCCGGTCTATCCCCATTCCCGGTCTCATTCCCGGTTTATCCCCATTCCCGGTCTCATTCCCGGTTTATCCCCATTCCCAGTCTCATTCCCGCTTTATCCCCATTCCCGGTTTATCCCCATTCCCGGTCTCATTCCCGGTTTATCCCCATTCCCGGTTTATCCCCATTCCCGGTCTCATTCCCGGTTTATCCCCATTCCCGGTCTCATTCCCGCTTTATCCCCATTCCCGGTCTCATTCCCGGTCTCATTCCCGGTTTATCCCCATTCCCGGTCTCATTCCCGGTTTATCCCCATTCCCGGTCTCATTCCCGGTTTATCCCCATTCCCGGTCTCATTCCCGGTTTATCCCCATTCCCGGTTTATCCCCATTCCCGCTCTCATTCCCGGTCTATCCCCATTCCCGCTCTCATTCCCGGTCTATCCCCATTCCCGGTCTCATTCCCGGTTTATCCCCATTCCCGGTTTATCCCCATTCCCGCTCTCATTCCCGGTCTCATTCCCGGTTTATCCCCATTCCCAGTCTCATTCCCGGTTTATCCCCATTCCCGGTCTCATTCCCGGTTTATCCCCATTCCCGCTCTCATTCCCGGTTTATCCCCATTCCCGCTCTCATTCCCGGTCTATCCCCATTCCCGCTCTCATTCCCAGGTGTACTGCCGGGTGCGGCCGCTGAGCGGGCCGGAGCAGGAGAGCTGCATCGAGGTCATCAACCACACCACGGTGCAGCTGCACCCGCCCGAGGGGCAGCGCGTGTTCCGCAACGGCGAGTACCGCGAGGTAAAGATCCCCGTTCCCGCCCGGAATTCCCATTCCCGCCGGGAATTCCTGCCCGGAATTCCCCTGGAGGGGCTGCCCCAGCCCTTGGAGCGTCCTTGGATCGAGCTGTCCCTGCCCTCCCTTAAGGTTCCTTCCTGCCCAAAGCGTTCAGGAATTCCAAGAATTCCATCCGAGGCACTGGGGATGTCCTTAAGGTTCCTTTCTTCCCAAATCGTTCAGGAATTCCAAGAATTCCATCCTGCTCTCCTGAGTTTTCCCATGAGTTTGGGGATTCTGTGAATTCCTGGCTTTATTCCTGGTTTATCCCTGTTTCCCTCATTCCAGGTGTACTCCCAGCTTCATTCCCAGGGTTATTCCCTGTTTCCCTCATTCCTGGGTTTATTCCTGGGGTCATTCCCTGTTTCTGTCATTCCCAGGATTATTCCTGGGATCATTCCCAGGATTATTCCCTGTTTCCCTCATTCCCAGGGTTATTCCCTATTTCCCCCATTCCTGGGATCATTCCCAGGGTTATTCCCTGTTTCCCTCATTCCTGGGATCATTCCCAGGATTATTCCCTGTTTCCCTCATTCCCAGGGTTATTCCCTGTTTCCCTCATTCCCAGGGATATTCCCTGTTTCCCTCATTCCTGGGGTCATTCCCAGGATTATTCCCTGTTTCCCTCATTCCCAGGATTATTCCCTGTTTCCCCCATTCCTGGGTTTATTCCTGGGTTCATTCCCAGGATTATTCCCTGTTTCCCTCATTCCCAGGATTATTCCCTGTTTCCCTCATTCCTGGGTTTATTCCTGGGATCATTCCCTGTTTCCCTCATTCCCAGGATTATTCCTGGGATCATTCTTGGGTTATTTGAGTTTTCCCACAAATTTCTGAATTCCATGAATTCCATCCTGCTCCAAGTTTTCCCATGGATTTAGAAATTCCATTAATTCCATCCTGCTCCAAGTTTTCCAATGAATTTAGGAATTCTGTGAATTCCATCCAGCTCCGAGTTTCCCCACTTCCCCACATTTCAAAATTCATTCAAACTCATTAAAATAATTCATTTAAAAAATTAAACCAGCTTGAAATTTAGGACTACTAAAATTCATTTCAAAATTCATTCAAATTCATTAAAATAATTCGTTAAAAAAAATAAAACCAGCTTTAAATTTAGGACTACTAAAATTAATCAATTAAGTATTAATTAAAATTAATACTAAATTGAATTTCAAAATTTAATCAAACTCACTAAAATAACTCATTAAAAAATAAAACCAGTTTGAAATTTAGGACTACTAAAATTCATTTCAAATTTGTTCAAATTCATTAAAATAATTAATAAAAAATTAAATGAACTTGGAATTCAGAATTATTAAAATTCATTTCAAAACTCATTAAAATAATTCATTAAAAAAAACCCAAAACCAGCTTGAAATTTAGGACTGAACACCGAGGCTGGCCTGGAAAAAGATCCCAAATAAATAAAATTCCATGAGGGAACAAAGCTCCACTTTGGCCAGGGTGGATGTTCCTTTGTTTGGATTCTGGGGAGAGCCAAAAGGAAATTCCAGCTTTTATCTGTGCCTTGGGAATTCCCTGCTCCCTGGGATCCTGCAGGAATTCCAGGGTGGTTTTCCCTCCCTGGCAGACCCAGTATTCCTTCAAGGAGGTCTTTGGCACGCTGGTGGTGCAGAAGGAGCTCTTTGATGTGGTGGCCAAACCGCTGGTGGAGGATCTGATCCGGGGCAAAAATGGTGAGCACGGCCTGGGTGTGTCTGTGTGTTCATGTGTGTTCATGTGTGTCCTGTGTGTTCATGTGTGTCCTGTGTGTTCATGTGTGTCCTGTGTGTTCATGTGTGTTCAGGTGTGTCCTGTGTGTTCATGTGTGTCCTGTGTGTGTGTGTGTGTGTCCTGTGTGTGTGTGTCCCTGTGTGTCCTGTGTGTGTGTGTCCCTGTGTGTGTCCCCTGTGTGTCCTGTGTGTGTGTCCCTGTGTGTCCCTGTGTCCCTGTATGTCTGTGTGTCCTGTGTGTCCTGTGTGTCCCTGTGTGTTCATGTGTGTCCGTGTGTCCCTGTGTGTGTGTGTGTCCCTGTGTGTCCCTGTGTGTCCCTGTGTGTGTCCCTGTGTGTGTCCCTGTGTGTCCGTGTGTCCCTGTGTGTGTGTGTGTGTCCTGTGTGTGTGTCCCTGTGTGTGTCCCTGTGTGTCCGTGTGTCCCTGTGTGTCCGTGTGTCCCTGTGTGTCCCTGTGTGTCCCCGTGTGTCCCTGTGTCCTGTCCTGTGTGTCCTGTGTGTGTGTGTGTCCTGTGTCCCCTGTGTGTCCCCTGTGTGTCCCCTGTGTGTCCCTGTGTCCCCTGTGTGTCCTGTGTGTGTGTCCCTGTGTGTCCTCTGTGTGTGTGTGTCCCTGTGTGTGTCCCTGTGTGTGTCCGTGTGTGTGTCCCTGTGTGTGTGTGTCCCTGTGTGTGTCCCTGTGTGTGTCACTGTGTGTGTGTCCCTGTGTGTGTCCCTGTGTGTGTCCCTGTGTGTGTCCCTGTGTGTCCCTGTGTGTGTGTGTCCCTGTGTGTGTCCGTGTGTGTGGTCCCTGTGTGTGTGTCCCTGTGTGTGTGTCCTGTGTGTGTGTCCTGTGTGTGTGTCCCTGTGTGTGTGTCCCTGTGTGTGTCCCTGTGTGTGTGTCCCTGTGTGTTGTGTCCCTGTGTGTGTCCCTGTGTGTGTCCCTGTGTGTGTCCCTGTGTGTGTCCGTGTGTGTGTCCCTGTGTGTGTGTGTCCCTGTGTGTGTCCCTGTGTGTGTGTGTCCCTGTGTGTGTCCGTGTGTGTGTCCCTGTGTGTCCCTGTGTGTGTGTCCCTGTGTGTGTCCCTGTGTGTGTGTCCCTGTGTGTGTGTCCCTGTGTGTGTGTGTCCCTGTGTGTGTCCCTGTGTGTGTGTCCCTGTGTGTGTGTCCCTGTGTGTGTGTGTCCCTGTGTGTGTCCCTGTGTGTGTGTCCTCTGTGTGTGTGTGTCCCTGTGTGTGTCCCTGTGTGTGTCCCTGTGTCCCTGTGTGTGTCCCTGTGTGTGTGTCCCTGTGTGTCCCTGTGTGTGTGTCCCTGTGTGTGTGTCCCTGTGTGTCCCTGTGTGTGTGTCCCTGTGTGTGTCCCTGTGTGTGTGTCCCTGTGTGTGTGTCCCTGTGTGTCCCTGTGTGTGTGTCCCTGTGTGTGTCCCTGTGTGTGTGGTCCCTGTGTGTGTGTCCCTGTGTGTGTGTCCCTGTGTGTCCCTGTGTGTGTGTCCCTGTGTGTGTGTCCCTGGTGTGTCCCTGTGTGTTGTGTGTCCCTGTGTGTGTCCCTGTGTGTGTGTCCTGTGTGTGTCCCTGTGTGTGTGTCCTGTGTGTGTGTCCTGTGTGTGTGTCCCTGTGTGTGTGTCCCTGTGTGTGTGTCCTGTGTGTGTCCCTGTGTGTGTCCCTGTGTGTGTCCCTGTGTGTGTGTCCCTGTGTGTGTGTCCTGTGTGTGTCCTGTGTGTGTGTCCCTGTGTGTGTCCCTGTGTGTGTGTCCCTGTGTGTGTCCTGTGTGGTTGTCCCTGTGTGTGTGTCCCTGTGTGTGTGTCCTGTGTGTGTGTCCCTGTGTGTGTGTCCCCTGTGTGTGTCCCTGTGTGTGTGTCCCTGTGTTGTGTGTCCTGTGTGTGTGTCCCTGTGTGTGTGTCCCTGTGTGTGTGTCCCTGTGTGTGTGTCCCTGTGTGTCCCTGTGTGTGTCCCTGTGTGTGTCCCTGTGTGTGTCCCTGTGTGTGTCCCTGTGTCCCTGTGTGTGTCCCTGTGTGTGTGTCCCTGTGTGTGTGTCCCTGTGTGTGTCCCTGTGTGTTCCCTGTGTGTGTCCCTGTGTGTGTCCCTGTGTGTGTCCCTGTGTGTGTCCCTGTGTCCCTGTGTGTGTCCCTGTGTGTGTGTCCCTGTGTCCCTGTGTGTGTCCCTGTGGTGTGTGTCCCTGTGTGTGTGTCCCTGTGTGTGTCCCTGTGTGTGTCCCTGTGTGTCCCTGTGTGTGTCCCTGTGGTGGTGTCCCTGTGTGTGTCCCTGTGTGTCCCTGTGTGTGTCCCTGTGTGTCCCTGTGTGTGTCCCTGTGTGTGTCCCTGTGGTGTGTCCCTGTGTGTGTCCCCTGTGTGTGTCCCTGTGTGTGTCCCTGTGTCCCTGTGTGTGTGTCCCTGTGTGTGTGTCCCTGTGTGTGTCCCTGTGTGTGTCCCTGTGTGTGTGTCCCTGTGTGGTGTTGTCCCTGTGTGTGTGTGTCCCTGTGTGTGTCCCTTGTGTGTCCCTGTGTGTGTGTGTCCCTGTGTGGTGTCCTGTGTGTGTCCCTGTGTGTGTCCCTGTGTGTGCCCCTGTGCCCCTGTGTGTCCCTGTGTCCCTGTGTGTGTCCCTGTGTCCCTGTGTGTGTCCCTGTGTGTGTGTCCCTGTGTGTGTCCCTGTGTGTGTCCCTGTGTGTCCCTGTGTCCCTGTGTGTGTCCCTGTGTGTGTCCCTGTGTGTGCCCCTGTGTCCCTGTGTGTGTCCCTGTGTGTCCCTGTGTCCCTGTGTGTGTCCCTGTGTGTGTCCCTGTGTGTGTCCCTGTGTGTGTCCCTGTGGTGTGGTCCCTGTTCCCTGTGTGTCCCTGTGTGTGTCCCTGTGTCCTTTGTGTGTCCCTGTGTGTGTTCCCTGTTGTGTGTCCCTGTGTGTGTGTCCTTGTGTGTGTCCCTGTGTGCCCTGTGTGTGTCCTGTGTCCCTGTGTGTGTGTCCCTGTGTGCCCCTGTGCCCTGTGTGTGTCCCTGTGTGTCCCTGTGTGTGTCCCTGTGTGTGTGTCCCTGGTGTGTGGTGTGTCCCTGTGTGGTGTGTCCCTGTGTGTGTGTCCCTGTGTGTGTCCCTGTGTGTGTCCCTGTGGTGTGTGTCCCTGTGTGTGTGTCCCTGTGTGTGTGTCCCTGTGTGTGTGTCCCTGTGTGTGTGTCCCTGTGTGTGTCCCTGTGTCCCTGGTGTGTGTGTCCCTGTGTGTGTGTCCCTGTGTGTGTCCCTGTGTGTGTCCCTGTGTGTGTGTCCCTGTGTGTGTGTCCCTGTGTGTGTCCCTGTGTGTCCCTGTGTGTGTGTCCCTGTGTGTGTGTCCCTGTGTGTGTCCCTGTGTGTGTCCCTGTGTGTGCCCCTGTGCCCTGTGTGTCCCTGTGTCCCTGTGTGTGTCCCTGTGTCCCTGTGTGTGTCCCTGTGTGTGTGTCCCTGTGTGTGTCCCTGTGTGTGTCCCTGTGTGTCCCTGTGTCCCTGTGTGTGTCCCTGTGTGTGTCCCTGTGTGTGCCCCTGTGTCCCTGTGTGTGTCCCTGTGTGTCCCTGTGTCCCTGTGTGTGTCCCTGTGTGTGTCCCTGTGTGTGTCCCTGTGTGTGTCCCTGTGTGTGTGTCCCTGTGTCCCTGTGTGTGTCCCTGTGTGTGTCCCTGTGTCCCTGTGTGTGTGTCCCTGTGTGTGTGTCCCTGTGTGTGTGTCCCTGTGTGTGTGTCCCTGTGTGTGTGTCCCTGTGTGTCCCTGTGTGTGTCCCTGTGTCCCTGTGTGTGTGTCCCTGTGTGTGCCCCTGTGCCCCTGTGTGTGTCCCTGTGTGTCCCTGTGTGTGTCCCTGTGTGTGTGTCCCTGTGTGTGGTCCCTGTGTGTGTGTCCCTGTGTGTGTGTCCCTGTGTGTGTCCCTGTGTGTGTCCCTGTGTGTGTGTCCCTGTGTGTGTGTCCCTGTGTGTGTGTCCCTGTGTGTGTGTCCCTGTGTGTGTGTCCCTGTGTGTGTCCCTGGTGTGTGTGTCCCTGTGTCCCTGTGTGTGTCCCTGTGTGTGTCCCTGTGTGTGCCCCTGTGGTCCCTGTGTGTGTCCCTGTGTGTCCCTGTGTCCCTGTGTGTGTCCCTGTGTGTGTCCCTGTGTGTGTCCCTGTGTGTGCCCCTGTGTCCCTGTGTGTGTCCCTGTGTGTCCCTGTGTCCCTGTGTGTGTCCCTGTGTGTGTCCCTGTGTGTGTCCCTGTGTGTGTCCCTGTGTGTGTCCCTGTGTCCCTGTGTGTGTCCCTGTGTGTGTGTGTCCCTGTGTGTGTGTCCCTGTGTGTGTGTCCCTGTGTGTGTGTCCCTGTGTGTGTCCCTGTGTGTGCCCCTGTGCCCCTGTGTGTCCCTGTGTGTGTCCCTGTGTGTGTCCCTGTGTGTGTCCCTGTGTGTGTCCCTGTGTGTGTCCCTGTGTGTGTCCCTGTGTGTGTCCCTGTGTGTGTGTGTGTCCGTGTGTTCTGTGTGTCCCTGTGTCCTGTGTGTCCCTGTGTCCCGTGTCCCCATTCCCGGGATTTCACTTCTCCCAGAGCTGCTGTGGGACTGGGGCTCCTCACACAGCTTGGAAACTCCTTCTGGAACTGGAATCCTGGGATGGTTTTGTGGGAATGGATGATCCTGAGGTGTGTTTGGAATTGTGGCCTGAGGTTTGTTTGGAATTTTGGCTCAGCTGCTCACACAACACCCTTGGAAGTTCTTTCTGGAATTGGAATCTTGGGGTGGTTTGGGTGGGAATGGATGGTCCAGTGCTCCCAAGGTTTGTTTGGAATTGTGGCCTGAGGTTTGTTTGGAATTGTGGCTCAGCTCCTCACATAGCACCCCTGGAATGGGGTTGTCTGGATTTATTCTGCAGTTGGAATCCTGGGATACTTTGGGTGGGAATGGATGATCCTGAGGTGTGTTTGGAATTGTGGCTCCTCACAGAACAGCCTTGGAAACTCTGGAATTGGAATCCAGGTGGAAATGGATGCCCCAGTGCCATGGAAGTGTTGTTGGAGCAGCCTGGCTCGGCAGGAGGTGTCCCTGCCTTTGGCAATGGGATTGGCTTCAAGGTCCCTTCCCACCCAAAGGGTTTGGAATTCCATGGATTATGCATCCAAACCCTTCTCCATGCTCTCCCACGTTTTCCTGTGATTTGTGGGAGTTGGGAATTGTGAAATCAGAATTTTGGGCTCTTTCTGCAAAGCACATTTTCATCTCCCAAAAAAGAAACAAATGGCAAAAAAGCATCGCTTCCTAAACCTTAAAATCTATGGGATAAAGCTCATCCCATTCCATGGGCAGGGAAACTTTCCACCATTCCAGGGTGCTCCAAGCCTGGAATATTCCAGGGATGGGACAACCTGTGCTGATTTGTGGCTCTTGGAGACACAAATGGATATTCCAGCCATGACCATCAGTGAGAGCTGCCAGCACTTTTGATGGTGTGGAATATTTGAGGTGTTTTGGGGTTTTTTTTCCCCCAATCCCGTTGATTTCTCCCTTTTCCCTGCATTCCCAGGTCTCCTGTTCACTTATGGAGTGACGGGCAGTGGGAAGACTCACACCATGACAGGATCTCCCGGGGATGGGGGGCTGCTGCCCCGCTGCCTGGCCATGATCTTCAACAGCATCGGCCCCTTCCAGGCCAAGAGATTTGTGAGTGGCTCCCCAAATCCCTGGATTTCTGCTCCAAACCTGGCGCTGGAGGGCTTGGAGGAGAGAAAAACCCAACGCCAGGGTCCTTGTTCCAAAAGGGTTTGAATTTCTGGGAATGCCTTTAAACCATTTGGTGCTTATTCCCTGAGCTCATCCTAGGAAAAATCTGTTAAAAACACATAGGAAGGAATCCAGGCAGGAATATTTCAGTGCTGATTCCTCGTTAGGATGGGTGATTAATAAGCAGATATTTAATTAATTAGGTGGTTGTATCCCAGTAAAATTCCCAATGTATTCCTGCTGTTCTAACAGGTGATTTCAACATGGAGGAATCCATTCCATGGCTTATTTTTCCCTGGAAACAGTGAAAAACACTGCTTTGGTGCTCCTTATTTCCATATTATTCCACTTCATTTCAGTAATTCACTTAAAACCAAAAATTAATTGTCTACACATGAAATTAGGGATATTTTTCCCAAGGTGTGCACTTGTGGTGCCTAAAATATACTGAAATCATCCTGGAATTCTCATCCTTGGCAGCTTTTATAAAACATTATTTTGAAAATTGTTTCTGTCAGATTTTGCTGGGTCAAATACTAATGGAGGGCACAGCATTAATAAATTAATAGCAGCCTAATCAGGCTAATTAATGACTCAAACAGTGCTTTGTTGGCCAGCACCTGGAGTTGGGATTGGCTGAAATTCCTGTTTTTTCCCCTCAGGTTTTCAAGCTGGATGACAAGAACGGGGTGGAAGTGCAGAGTGAGGTGGACGCTCTGCTGGAACGCCAGAGGAGAGACGCCCTGCCCATCCCAAAAACTCCAGCTGGGAAGTGAGTGACTCTGGGAACAGCAGAGGGAATTCATTCCCTAAAAATGGGATTTAACTTCTCTTGGGCTCTTCCCTTGAGAGGAAATGAAGGAAAAATAGGGGGAAAAACTTGGCAAATATTTAATTAATTAGGTAGTTGTATCCCACTGAAATTCCTAATATATTCCTGTTGTTATATCAGGAGATTTCAGCTTGGAGGGAGCCATTCCATAGGTTTTTTCCTGAGTTTTTGGCCTATTTCCCCTCAGAATGTTTGGCCTTTTCCCCTCAGAATTTTGGGCCTCTTTTCCCCCTCAGAATTTTTTCCCTTTTCCCTCAGAATTTTCAGCCTTTCCCCCCCTCAGAATTTTTGTCCTTTTTCCCCTCAGAATTTTGGGCCTTTTTTCCCTCAGACTGTTTGGCCCTTTTCCCTCAGAATTTTGGGCCTTTTCCCCTCAGACTGTTTGACCTTTTTTCCTCTCAGAATTTTGGGCCTTTTTTCCCCCTCGGAATTCTGGGCCTTTTTCCCCTCAGAATTTTGGGCCTTTTTTCCCCTCGGAATTTTGGGCCTTTTTTCCCCTCGGAATTTTGGGCCTTTTTTCCCCCTCAGAATTTTGGGCCTTTTTTCCCCCTCAGAATTTTGGGCCTTTTTTCCCCCTCAGAATTTTCAGCCTTTTTCCCCTCAGAATTTTCAGCCTTTTCCCCTCAGAATTTTGGGCCTTTTCCCCTCAGAATTTTGGGCCTTTTTCCCCCTCAGAATTTTGGGCCTTTTCCCCTCAGAATTTTGGGCCTTTTTTCCCCCCCTCAGAATTTTCAGTCTTTTTTCCCCTCAGAATTTTGGGCGTTTTTTCCCCTCAGAATTTTGGGCGTTTTTTCCCCTCAGAAGTTTGGGCCTTTTTTCCCCTCAGAAGTTTGGGCCTTTTTTCCCCAGGACTTTTGACCTTCTCCTCTCCAGAATTCCCTCAGCTGGATTTTAGAATTCCAACCATGGAATTCCCTTGGTTGGATCATGGACTTCCAGCTCCTGGCCCTGCCCAGGACCCTCCCAAGAACCGGAATTTTGTGGAACGTTGCTCATTATCCCTCTCTTTTCCCTCAGGAGGCAGCTGGATCCCGAGTTTGCCGACATGATCAATGTGCAGGACCACTGCCGGGCTGAGGAGGTGGATGAGGACAACGTCTACGGCGTCTTTGTCTCCTACGTCGAGATCTACAACAACTACATCTACGACCTGCTGGAGGAGACTCCCTTCGACTCCATCAAACCCAAGTGAGTCTGGAATCCTGGGATTTTCCCGGGCTGGGGTTGGGAATTGCCACCAAACCCCACTGGGAGATTGGGATGAGAGCGATCTCTGCATCCCAAACTGACATCCACCACCTGCTTTGAGCCTGTCAAACCCAAAGGAGTTTGAGAATTCCTGTGTTCCCAATCCTGGGATGATTTTAGAGGATCTCCACCATGGGGTTTTGGTTCTCACCTTAGGGAGCTTGGCTCAGAATTCCTGGGAATTGCTGTTAAAAACACATGGAAAGAGTCCAGCCAAGAATGTTTCAGTGCTGATGGCCAAAGTGCTCCCTTCCTTGTTAGGATGAGTGATTAATAAGCAAACATTTAATTAATTAGGCAGTTATATCCCACTGAAATTCCCAATCTATTCTAACAGGTGAATTCAACTTGGAACAAGCCATTCCATAGCTTTTTTTTCCCTGAAAACAGTAAAAAACCTTGATTTGGTGCTCCATATTTCCATATTATTCAGTACATATATTCATCCATTTGTATCAGTAATTCCCATAAAACCAGGAATTAGGGATATTTTTTTCCAAAGGTGTGCATTTGTGATATCTAAAATCAGCAGGAAAAAAATCTGCAAATTCCTCTTGGAATCCATAGATTGAAATTCCAACTCCATTCAAGGAGCCCCTCAGTCCTGTGTTAATTAAGAAAACTGGGAGCTGTCTCCAGGGTCCTCATTCCACAAGGGTTTGAATCTCTGGGAATGCTTTTAAATCATTCAGTGGCTTATTCCCAAAGCCCATCCTAAAAAAAGAAATAAATCTGGGATGATTTCTCCCTCTGGAAGCTGCAGTGTGGAAAGATTTGAGGCAGGAACCAAGGATTTAATGTTTTTCCCCATTTTTTTGGTAGGTGGAACAATTGCAACACTCCTGTGAGAAATGGAGACTTTGTGTATGTGTCCAATGTCTTATTCCCATTATTCCAGTGCTGTTTTCCTCGAGTAGAAGCAGAAAATTCCCTGCCTTCCCTTGCTTTCCTAGGAAATCTAGGATGCTCTCCTTGCTTCTGTGTGCTTGTAGAAAAGCCGTAGCTGCCACCAAAGCAATTAATTGCAATTAAATAGCTGCTAATTAGAGCAGTAGCTGGAGTGTCACTAATCCTGGCTGTGTGTCCATGTCCTGTATTCCCTCTTGCAGCTTTTATATGGATAATTGACCTTTTCCCCTCAGCATTTTTGACCTTTTCCCCCTGAATTTTCACTTTTTTTCCCCTCTGTATTTTGACTATTTTTCCCTCAGAATTTTGGATTATTTTCCCTCAGAATTTTGGATTATTTCCCCTCAGCATTTTTGACCTTTCCCCCTCAGCATTTTGACATTTTCCTCTCTGAATTTTGACCTTTTCCCCCTGAATTTTCACTTTTTTCCCTTCTGTATTTTGACCATTTTCCCCTCAGAATTTTGGATGATTTTCCCTCAGCATTTTTGGCCTTTTCCCCTCAGCATTTTTGACCTTTTCCTCTCTGAATTTTGACCCTTTTCCCCTCTGTATTTTGACCATTTTTCCCTCAGAATTTTGACCCTTTTCCCCTTGGAATTTTTGACCATTTTTCCCTCAGAACTCTGGATGATTTTCCCTCAGCATTTTTGACCTTTTCCCCTCAGAATTTTGATACTTTTCCCTTGGAATTTTTGGCCTTTTCCCCTCAGAATTCTGGATTATTTCCCCTCAGAATTTTGACCCTTTTTCCCTCAGAATTCTGATCCTTTTTCCCCTCAGAATTTTGACCTTTTACCCTCAGAATTCTGACCATTTCTCCCTTGGAATTCTGGATGATTTTCCCTTGGAATTTTGGATGACTTTCCCTCAGCATTTTTGACCTTTTCCCCTCAGAATTTTGGACGATTTTCCCTCAGCATTTTGACCTTTTCCCCTTGGAATTTTTGTCCATTTTCCCCTCAGAATTCTGGATGGTTTTCCCTCAGCATTTTTGACCATTTTCCCCTCAGAATTCTGACCATTTTCCCCTCAGAATTTTGACCTTTTTCCCCTCTGAATTTTGGCCACCTTCCCCTCTGAATTTTGGCCACCTTCCCCTCTGAATTTTGGCCACCTTCCCCTCTGAATTTTGGCCACCTTCCCCTCTGAATTTTGGCCACCTTCCCCTCTGAATTTTGGCCACCTTCCCCTCTGAATTTTGGCCACCTTCCCGTCAGATTTTTGACCATTTTCCACTCAGATTTTTGACCTGTCCCCCCGAATTTTGACCTTTTCCCCTCAGACTTGTGACATTTCCCTCCAAATTCTGAATTTTCCCTCCGCATTTTTGACCTTTTGCCCTCCACGAAAATCTGCATGGCAGGAAGCTGCACAGAGAGCTCCACTGGAATGGAATTGATTTGTTTTCCCTCTATCCCAAAGACCTCCCCAGTCCAAAACCCTTCGGGAAGACCAGAACCACAACATGTACGTGACAGGCTGCACCGAGGTGGAGGTCAAATCCACGGAGGAAGCTTTTGAAGTCTTTTGGAGAGGTAAAAAAGAAAAAAATCTTGGAATTCCGAGCTGATCCCACATCCCATCACCTCAAACATTATCCACGAGCAAGGAAATTCAGCTCTAGAGATAGAGCATCCACAGTTCCTCTGGGAATTTAGGGCCTCCTCACTCCCAACCCTTCCCAATATCCCACAGCTGTGAAATCCCTCACACCCTGGTGCTGGGGGAGGTGGGAATTGCGGGAAAGCAGCAGGAATTTTTGGGAATTTGGGGTGTTTGAGCAGGGCAGAAGAAGCGGCGCATCGCCAACACGCAGCTGAACCGCGAATCCAGCCGCTCCCACTCCGTGTTCATCATCAAACTGGCACAGGCTCCTCTGGATGCAGACGGGGACAACGTGCTCCAGGTGAGACCCAGGTCATTCCAGGAGAATTTTATGGGATTTACCTTGGGAATGGCTCCCTTGTCTCAAGTTTGGAGGTGACAGGATTAATCTTAAAGTCTGGTGTTAAAATGGAGGGTGAAGCTGCTGATTCCTTTGGTTTTCACCTTTTCCTTCGTTATGATTCTAAAATTCCTTTGGTTTTCACCTTTTCCTTTGCTGGGATTCTGAAATTCCTTTGGTTTTCACATTTCCCTTTGTTAGGATTCTGAAATTCCTTTGGTTTTCACCTTTTCCTTTGTTGGGATTCTGAAATTCCTGTGGTTTTCACCTTTTCCTTTGTTTGGATTCTAAAATTCCTTTGGTTTTCACCTTTTCCTTTGTTCAGATTCAAGAATTCCTTTGGTTTTCATTTTTTTCACCTTTTCCTTGGTTAGGATTCTGAAATTCCTTTGGTTTTCACCTTTTCCTTGGTTAGGATTCTGAAATTGCCTTGGTTTTCACCTTTTTTCATCTTTTCCTGTGTTGCAGTTCTGAAATTGCTTTGGTTGTCACCTTTTCCTTTGCTGGGATTCTAAAATTTCTTTGGTTTTCACCTTTTTTCACCTTTTCCTGTGCTGAGATTCTGAAATTCCTTTGGATTTCACTTTTCCTTGGTTGGGGTTCTGAAATTCCTTTGGTTTCCACCTTTTCCTGTGTTGGGATTCTGAAATTCCTTTGGTTTCCACCTTTTCCTGTGTTTGGATTCTGAAATTCCTGTGGTTTTCACCTTTTCCTGTGTTTGGATTCTGAAATTCCTTTGGTTTCCACCTTTTCCAGTGTTTGGATTCTGAAATTCCTTTGGTTTCCACCTTTTCCTGTGTTTGGATTCTGAAATTCCTTTGGTTTCCACCTTTTCCAGTGTTTGGATTCTGAAATTCCTCTGGTTTTCACCTTTTCCTTTATTGGGATTCAAGAATTCCTTTGCTTTTCATTTTTTTTCTCTCTTGGGATTCTGAAATTCCTTTGCTTTTCACCTTTTCCTATGTCAGGATTCTAAAATTTTGGGAATTTCAATGCTCCAACAACTTTCAATCCCAAGGCAGAGGACATCTGCCAAAATTCCTTTAAAAAGCTGTTCTGGGCTGTCCCAACCCCCCTGATTTTGTATCCATGACATTCTTTGGGAGTGGGATTTGGGATTTTTCCTTCAGGAGGGATCCAGGATTTTTTCTGCCTCCCAGGAAAAGGAGCAGATCACCATGAGCCAGCTGTCCCTGGTGGATCTGGCGGGAAGCGAGAGAACCAACAGGACCAAAGCTGAGGGGAACAGGCTGCGGGAGGCAGGTAGGAGCACCCCACTAATTAACCCTGCTAATTAAGCTCCTGCTAATCCTGTCTGCTCGGGAAGAATCCCAGGAATTCCTGAAGCACTCTCTCAGGATCTGTTAGGATTTGATGACCTCGGTTTTCCATTTGGAAACCACAAGTTTGAAGCAGCACTTCAGTTAATTAGAGCAATTATCAACAAATATCGTTAATTAGGTGGTTTATTCTTCTGAGTAGCTTGGGAATGTGATCCAGGCGCTGCTCATGGAGTTTTTTTTCCTTGTGTTTGTGTTTTTTAGGGAATATCAACCAGTCTTTGATGACACTGAGGACTTGCATCGAGGTTCTGAGGGAAAACCAATTGTATGGAACAAACAAGGTGGGCAGCCCTGCCCTGGTTATCCTGGGATTTGATCACCTGGATAAGGAAAACTCATGGAATTTTCCCTTTGCTCCCAGATGGTTCCATACAGAGATTCCAAACTGACTCATCTCTTCAAGAATTATTTCGATGGAGAGGGGAAGGTTCGGATGATCGTGTGTGTGAATCCCAAGCCTGAGGACTATGAGGAAAGCCTGGTAAATTCCCCTTTTTTCCTCACTCCTTCCTGCTCTTCTTTTCCTGCTTTTTTCCTGGATTCCTGCACTCCAAGAGATGTAAGGAATTATAATTCTTGGAGCGCTTCAGTGAGAGTTTTGTGGGATAAATCTCCTCTCCAAATCTTATTTTTCCTGTTCAAATTACACCTGCTCCTGGCTTGCAAAGTGGGAAAAGCTTTCCTTCCTCACAGAATTCCATGGAGCCACATTTAGATGTTCAATCCCTCCTATTCCAAGAATTCCAGCTATCTCTTCCCAAACTTTTGTGCCTTCTTGTGGAGGGAGATTTCTGATAGATCCCAAACCTCAGCTTGTGACCCCTCACAATTCCAGCCAGACAATTCCTCCTTTCCCAAACACAAACCCCATTCCCAATCCCAATCTCAGGAATGCTCCTGGTGGTTTTCTCTCCCTGTTTTCTTGCAGCAAGTGATGCGTTTTGCAGAGATGACCCAGGAGGTGGAGGTGGCCAGGCCCATGGACAGGCCCCTGTGTGGGCTGACCCCGGGGCGGCGCCTCCGCAACCAGGCCTTCCATGAGGAGCTGTCCCGAAAGCTGGAGCTCAGGGGGGGCCCTGTGGGAGCAGGTGAGCAAGGGAATTCTGCTCTGGGAATGTTCACTGGGAAAAGGGAGGGATTGAGGGAAAATTTAGAGCTTTTTGTGGGGTCTAAAACTCCTCCTTCCATGAGGAGCTCTCCCGAAAGCTGGAGCTCAGGGGGGGCCCTGTGGGAGCAGGTGAGCAAGGGAATTCTGCTCTGGGAATGTTCACTGGGAAAAGGGAAACATTCAGGGAAAATTTAGAGCCTTTTGTGGGGTTTCAAGGGGGTCTAAAGCTCCTCCTTCCATGAGGAGCTCTCCTAAAAGCTGGAGCTCAGGGGTGGCCCTGTGGGAGCAGGTGAGCAAGGGAATTCTGTTCTGGGAATGTTCACTGGGAAAAGGGAAACATTCAGGGAAAATTTAGAGCTTTTTGTGGGGTTTCAAGGGGGTCTAAAGCTCCTCCTTCCGTGAGGAGCTCTCCTAAAAGCTGGAGCTCAGGGGGGGCCCTGTGGGAGCAGGTGAGCAAGGGAATTCTGTTCTGGGAATGTTCACTGGGAAAAGGGAAACATTCAGGGAAAATTTAGAGCTTTTTGTGGGGTTTCAAGGGGGTCTAAAGCTCCTCCTTCCATGAGGAGCTCTCCTAAAAGCTGGAGCTCAGGGGGGGCCCTGTGGGAGCAGGTGAGCAAGGGAATTCTGCTCTGGGAATGTTCACTGGGAAAAGGGAGGGATTGAGGGAAAATTTAGAGCTTTTTGTGGGGTCTAAAGCTCCTCCTTCCATGAGGAGCTCTCCCGAAAGCTGGAGCTCAGGAGAGGCCTGGGGAGCAAGGGAATTCTCCTTTGGGAATGTTCACTTGGAAAAGGGAAAGATTCAGGGAAAATTCAGAGCTTTTTGTGGGGTCTAAAGCTCCTCCTTCCATGAGGAGCTGTCCCGAAAGCTGGAGCTCAGGGGGGGCCCTGTGGGAGCAGGTGAGCAAGGGAATTCTGCTCTGGGAATGTTCACTGGGAAAAGGGAGGGAGTCAGGGAAAATTTAGAGCTTTTTGTGGGGTCTAAAGCTCCTCCTTCCATGAGGAGCTGTCCCGAAAGCTGAAGCTCAGGGGCGGCCCTGTGGGAGCAGGTGAGCAAGGGAATTCTGCTCTGGGAATGTTCACTGGGAAAAGGGAAACATTCAGGGAAAATTTAGAGCTTTTTGTGGGGTTTCAAGGGGGTCTAAAGCTCCTCCTTCCGTGAGGAGCTCTCCCGAAAACTGGAGCTCAGGGGTGGCCCTGTGGGAGCAGGTGAGGCCTGGGGAGGAGGGGAATTCTTCTCTGGGAATGTTCACTTGGAAAAGGGAAGGATTGAGGGAAAATTTAGAGCCCTTTGCAGGATTTAAAGCTCTTCCTTCTGTGAGGAGCTGTCCCGAAAGCTGGAGCTCAGGGGGGGCCCTGTGGGAGCAGGTGAGCAAGGGAATTCTGCTCTGGGAATGTTCACTGGGAAAAGGGAGGGATTGAGGGAAAATTTAGAGCTTTTTGTGGGGTTTAAAGCTCCTCCTTCCATGAGGAGCTCTCCCGAAAGCTGGAGCTCAGGGGCGGCCCTGTGGGAGCAGGTGAGCAAGGGAATTCTGTTCTGGGAATGTTCACTGGGAAAAGGGAAAGATTCAGGGAAAATTTAGAGCTTTTGTGGGGTTTCAAGGGGGTCTAAAGCTCCTCCTTCCATGAGGAGCTGTCCCGAAAGCTGGAGCTCAGGGGTGGCCCTGTGGGAGCAGGTGAGCAAGGGAATTCTGCTCTGGGAATGTTCAGGGAAAATTTAGAGCTTTTTGTGGGGTCTAAAGCTCCTCCTTCTGTGAGGAGCTCTCCTGAAAACTGGAGCTCGGGGGGGCCCTGTGGGAGCAGGTGAGGGCTGGAGAGGAAGGGAATTCTGTTCTGGGAATGTTCACTTGGAAAAGGGAGGAATTGAGGGAAAATTTAGAGCTTTTTGTGGGGTCTAAAGCTTCTCCTTCCATGAGGAGCTCTCCTGAAAACTGGAGCTCAGGGGCGGCCCTGTGGGAGCAGGTGAGCAAGGAATTCTGCTCTGGGAATGTTCACTGGGAAAAGGGAGGGATTGAGGGAAAATTCAGAGCTTTTTGTGGGATCTAAAGCTCCTCCTTCCATGAGGAACTCTCCCGAAAGCTGGAGCTCAGGGGCGGCCCTGTGGGAGCAGGTGAGGGCTGAGGAGGAAGGGAATTCTGTTCTGGGAGAAGAAAAGGAAAAGGGAAAGATTCAGGGAAAATTTAGAGCCTTTTGTGGAGTCTGAAGGGGTTCTGGGGGAGCTGGAGGGGGATTGGGATGGAGGGATGGGACACAGGGAATGGTTTCCCAGGGAGAGGTGGGATTTTGGGAAGGAATTCCTGGCTGGGAGGGTTCTGAGGCCCTGGCAAAGATTCCCAGAGGAGCTGTGGGTGCCCCTGGATCCCTGGAAGTGTCCAAGGCCAGGTTGGAATGTGGGACCTGTGTTCCCATGGAATTGGAATCACTTTAAGATCCTTTCCATCCCAAACCATTCCATGATTCCAGCAGAGTTTTCTGGTAGGAATTAAAGGCTGAGGATTAAATTTTAATCCAATTCCACTGAGCCTTAACCAGAGGAACCCTGGGAGCTGCTGCCCTTCCCTCCTCACTGTCCCTGTGGAGGTTTCCAAGGAATTCCACGGGATTGGGATGAATCCAAGGTCCCAATATTGCAGCTCCTGGCAGGAAATCATGCCAAGGAAATTATGGGATGCTCCTGGATGCTCAGGAGCTGCTTTTAGTAAAACAAGGAATCAAAGATGTCACATTTAACCCTTTCCATCACCTCTATCCATCCATTCCCATCAACCATTCCCAGTTTTCCACCATCCTGCCCCCCTCATCCATTGGAATTTTCCCCTCCTGACGGATTTTCCACCCTGCAGGACCCGAGGAGCAGCCATCCCCTGCTGAGCTCTTCTTCCAGAACCTTCCTCCCCTTCCTCCCTGCGAGCTCCTGGACATCAACGACGACCAAACCCTCCCCAACCTCATCGAGGCCTTGGAGCAGCGCCACAAAATGAGGCAGATGCTGATGGAGGAATTTGGCAAAAACGGTAGAAATTTACCCCAAACTGGAGCAGCAGGGCAAAACTCAGATTATTATTAATAATAATTATAATTATAATTATTATTATTCCTCAAAGGATTCCCTTTGTCCCAGTTTTTGTGGTTAGATTGATTGTTTCAGCCTTTTCTTGAGGAATTTTAGGCTTTAAATTGGTTGGGAAAAACAGAACTTTGCATGTTCTGGAGCTAAGGGATAATTAAAGACAATATCTGAATAATTATCTGAATTCTCTTCCAGTTCGTGCCTTTAAAACAGCGCTGCAGGAATTTGATTCCAGTGTCACCTCCAAGGAGAATTACATGCAAGGAAAAGTGGCTGAGAAGGAGAAAACCATCACGAGGCAGAGGACGGAGCTGGAACGGCTGGAGAAGAAAGTTAAAACCTTGGAGTACAAGGTCAGTGGGGTCATTTTGGAGCACAAATCTTATATTTATATTTTTAATGGATTATTTATCCATTTATTTCATTTTTTTAATGGATCATTTGGTAAATTCCAGGGATATGGGGGGGAATTTTTGCTAAAATCTTTCGGCCTTTTTTATGAGCGATTTAGAATTGAAAACTGAGGGAAATGCGATTTTGGGATTGGGAAAATGGGGGAAATTGGGATTTTAAAGGGTTTTGTTGCCACCCAAACCTTTCCTGTCTTACCCCAGATTGAGATTTTGGAGAAGACAGCCACGATTTACGAGGAGGACAAGAGGAACCTGCAGCAGGAGCTGGAGAACCAGAGCCAGAAGCTGCAGCGACAGGCGTCAGACAAGAGGAGGCTGGAGGCCAGGCTGCAGGGAATGGTCACTGAGACCTCCCTCAAGTGGGAGAAGGAATGTGTGAGTGCAGGAATTCGGGGGGAAAAGTGGGATAGAGTTGTTTGGGGTGTGGGGATTTGGGGTGTGGGTGCCTCTGAGGGAGGGGGTTCGGTTGGTGTTGGTGGGGATTGGGGTGGGGAATTTTCTTTGGGCTTTGGGGAGGTTTGTGGGAAGGGAAAGGAAAATGGAAGAGAAAGGGAGAGAAAAAGAAAATGGAAGGGAAAGGAAAAGAAATGGAAGGGAAAAAGAAAGGAAAAGGAAAGGAGAAGGGAAAAGAAAGGAAAAGGGAAGGGAAAGGAAACTAGAAAGGGAATGGAAAGGGAAAATAAGGAAAAGGAAAATGGAAAGGAAAATGGAAGGGAAATGAAGGAAAATGGAAAGGAGAAAGAAGAGGAAATGTAAGGGAAAGAAAAGGAAAATGAAAAGAAAAGATAGGAAAATGGAAGGGGAAGGGAAAGGAAAAGGGAGGGAAGGGGAAGGGAAAGGAAATGGAAAGGAAAATGGTAGGGAAAGGAAAATGGAAAAGAAAGGAAAATGGAAAGGAAAGGGAAGGAAATAAAAAGGGAAAAGAAGGGAAAGGAAAGGAAAATGGAAGGGAAAAGGGAAGGGGAAGGAAAAGAAATGGAAGGAAAATGAGAAGAGAAATGAAAATGGAAGGGAAGGGGAAAGGAAAATAGAAGGGAAAGGAAAGGAAAATGGAAGGGAAAAGGAAGGGGAAGGAAAATGGAAAGGGAAGGGAAAAGGAAGGGAAAGGAAAGAAAATGGGATGGGAAAGGAAAGGAAGTGGAAGGGGAAGGGAAAAGGAAAGAAAATGGAAAAGAAAAGGAAGAGAAAGGAAAGGAAATGGAAGGGAAAGAAAAGGAAAATTAAAAGAAAAGAAAGGAAAATGGAAGGGAAAGGGAAAGGAAGTGGAAGGGGAAAGGAAAGAAAATGGAAAGGAAAATGGAAGGGAAAAGGGAAAAGAAAGGAAAATGGAAGGGAAAGGAAAATAGAAGGAAAAAGAAAGGAAAATAAAAGGGGAAGGAAAGGAGAGGAAAAGGGAAAGGAAAGGAACAGCCAGGAGGGTCGGGCTCTGCTCCCAGAACAGGGACAGGAGGACAGGGAACAGCCTCAGGCTGTGCCAGGACAGGCTCAACTCAAATTCTGGGAAAACTCCCTAAAATCTCCTTTTCCTGGACACCTGGAGAAGGCTGTAAACATCAGAACTGCTCAGGGTGGGGAGGTTTGGAACCCCCATCCCTGGATACCTCCAGGGAACACCCAGACACGGCACTCCAGGCTGGATTCAGTGACCCCAGCAATCCCACATTTCCCACAGGAGCGGCGCGTGGCAGCCAAGCAGCTGGAGATGCAGAACAAGCTGTGGGTGAAGGACGAGAAGCTGAAGCAGCTCAAGGCCATCGTCACCGAGCCCAGGGCTGAGAAACCCGAGAGGCCTTCCCGGGAGAGGGAGCGGCCAAAGGCCCTGCCCAGATCGGTGTCACCTTCCCCTGCAGCCGTGAGTCACCCCCGGACCTGCTGCACACAGGGAGAGGTGGTTTGGGCAGGAACTGCAGGGATTTTAATCATCAACAGCCCCCAAGGACAGTGGGAGCAGCTTGCTTTGAATTCCTTGTGTGCTGTTTGTTCTTTGTCTGTTCTCCTGCCTCCTGATATCCACAGGAATGGGAAATCCCTGGATCTGTCTGTCCCTGTGTCTCACTGATGTTTCCCTTCTCCCCAGAGCTGAGGTTTGAGCCCAGAGCTGGAGCAGCTCGAATTCCCTGTGTCCTGTTTGTTCTTCATCCATTCTCCCACCTCCTGACATTCCTAGGAACGGGAAATCCCTGGATCTGTCTGTCCCTGTGTCTCACTGATGTTTCCCTTCTCCCCAGAGCTGTGGTGACCTCGCTGAGGTTTGAGCCCAGAGTTGGAGCACCCCAAATTCCCTGTGTCCTGTTTGTTCTTCGTCCACTCTCCCACCTGCTGACATCCATAGGAACGGGAAATCCCTGGATCTGTCTGTCCCTGTTTGCTCAGAGTCTCCTGTGTCTCTCTGATGTTTCCCTTCTCCCCAGAGCTGAGGATTGAGCCCAGAGCTGGAGCACCTCAAATTCCCTGTGTTCTGTTTGTTCTTCATCCATTCTCCCACCTGCTGACATCCCTAGGAATGGGAAATCCCTGCATCTGTCTGTCCCTGCATGGTGTCCCTGTTTGCTTGGAGTCTCCTGTGCCTCACTGACCTCTCCTGTTTCCCCAGAGCTGAGGATTGATCCCAGAGCTGGAGCACCTGGAATTCCCTGTGTCCTGTTTGTTCTTCATCCATTCTCCCACGTTCTGATATCCTTAGGAGTGGGAAATCCCTGGATTTTTCTGTCCCTGTTTGTTTGGAGTCTCCTGTGTCTCACTGATGTTTCCCTTCTCCCCAGAGCTGTGGTGACCTCGCTGAGGTTTGAGCCCAGAGTTGAAGCACCCCAAATTCCTGTGTCCTGTTTGTTCTTCATCCATTCTCCCACCTCTTGACATCCCTAGGAACAGGAAATCCCTGGATCTGTCTGTCCCTGTGTCTCACTGATGTTTCCCTTCTCCCGAGAGCTGAGGATGGAGCCCAGAGTTGGAGCACCCCAAATTCCCTGTGTCCTGTTTGTTTTTCATCCATTCTCCCACGTTCTGATATCCTTAGGAGTGGGAAATCCCTGGATCTGTCTGTCCCTGCATGGTGTCACTGTTTGATTGCTCGACGTCTCCTGTGTCTCACTGAGGTTTCCCTTCTCCCCAGAGCTGAGGTTTGAGCCCAGAGTTAAAGCAGCTTGAATTCTCTTTCTCCTGTTTGTTCTTCATCCGTTCCCCTACCTGCTGATATCCATAGGAATGGGAAATCCCTGGATCCGTCTGTCCCTGTGTCTCACTGATGTTTCCCTTCTCCCGAGAGCTGAGGATGGAGCCCAGAGTTGGAGCACCCCAAATTCCCTGTGTCCTGTTTGTTTTTCATCCATTCTCCCACGTTCTGATATCCTTAGGAGTGGGAAATCCCTGGATCTGTCTGTCCCTGTGTCTCACTGCTCTCTCCCTTCTCCCCAGAGCTGTGGTGACCCCGCTGAGGCCGGGGACAGCCGGGCGGCCCCGCGGCTGCCCAGGCGTTCCAACTCCTGCAGCAGCATCTCTGTGGCCTCGTGCGTGCTGGAGTGGGAGCAGAGGGGCCCTCCCTGCGAGCCAGCCAGCATTCCCAAATCCAGGAATAACGCGGGAGCCGAGCCGGCCTCGGCCGGGCCCGGCCCCGCCAGGAGGAGAGGGAAGTGCTGGAGCCGAGTGCTGGAGGTGCCCAGGGATAGAGAGGAGCTAGAGCAGGAAGAGGATCCGTGCTGCAGGGTTAGTCCTGGCCTAGTGGGGCTGAGCCCAGCTTAAAGGTTCTCTGCCCACCTAACGTAGAGTAGAGCTGTTCCTAACGTGTCCTGCTGGTCCCACACTGAGCCTGGCTGCTCTCGCCGCCCTCTTGGTGTTTGGAGCTTCCTTGGAAGTTGAGAATTCCCACTTTTAGGGAGCTCCGAGGTGACCACACTCTGCTCTAGCCATGGGTGTCCTCATGTTTTTCCCTGGTGTTTCCCTTTCCCTTTTCCCTGGTGTTTCCTTTTCCCTTTTCCCTGGTGTTTCCCTTTCCCTTTTCCCTGGTGTTTCCCTTTCCCTTTTCCCTGGTGTTTCCTTTTCCCTTTTCCCTGGTGTTTCCCTTTCCCTTTTCCTGGTGTTTCCCTTTCCCTTTTCCTGGTGTTTCCTTTTCCCCGGTGTTTCCCTTTCCTTTTCCCCGGTGTTTCCCTTTCCTTTTCCCCGGTGTTTCCCTTTCCCTTTTCCCCAGTGTTTCCTTTTCCCTTTTCCCTGGTGTTTCCCTTTCCCTTTTCCCTGGTGTTTCCCTTTCCCTTTTCCCTGGTGTTTCCCTTTCCCTTTTCCTGGTGTTTCCCTTTCCCTTTTCCTGGTGTTTCCCTTCCCTTTTCCCCGGTGTTTCCCTTTTCCTGGTGTTTCCCTTTCCTTTTTCCTGGTGTTTCCCTGCTGTTTCCCTTTTCCCTGCTGTTTCCCTTTTCCTGCTGTTTCCCTTTCCCTCGTGTTTCCCTTTCCCTCACATTTCCCTTTCCCTCATGTTTCCCTTTCCCTTTTCCTGGCATTTTCCTCTCCCTGTGCTCATTCCCAGTGCCCATTCCCAGTTTTCATTCCCACTCTCCCATCATTCCCAGAGCACTCCGGCAATGCCACTGCGGGTGCAGCGTTCCCTCAGTGCTGGGCTGGAGCACTGGCTGGATCACCGGCCCCATTCCCTGTTCCCATTCCCAATGCCCATTCCCTGTTCTCATTCCCAGTGCCCATTCCCATTTTTCCCATTCCCGTTTTCCCATCATTCATTCCCAGAGCGTTCTGGTGGCGCCACCGCGTGCCCGGCGTTCCCGCAGTGCCGGGCCGGAGCGCTGAGTGGATCACCTGGCCCCCATTCCCAGTGCCCATTCCCAGTGCCCATTCCATGCTCTCCTGTCATTCCCAGAATGTCCTGATGGCGTCCACGGCATTCCCACAGTGCCAGTGAGCGCTGGGTGGATCACTCCCATCCCTGCCATTCCCAATGCCCATTCCATGTTCTCATTCCCAGAGTGTTCCGGCAGTGCCACCCGTGCGTTCCCGCAGCGCCGGGCTGGAGCGCTGGGTGGATCACATTCCCTGTTCCCATTCCCATTCTCCCATTGTTCATTCCCAGAGCATTCCCACGTTCCCGCAGCGCCGGGCCGGAGCGCTGGGTGGATCACCTGCCCTGTTCTCATTCCCAATGCCCATTCCCATTTTTCCCATTATTCATTCCCAGAGCGTTCCGGCGGTGCCACCGCGTGCCCGGCGTTCCCGCAGTGCCGGGCCGGAGCACTGGGTGGATCACCGGCCCTGTTCTCATTCCCACTCTCCCATTGTTCATTCCCAGAGCGTTCCGGCAGTGCCACCGCGTGCCCGGCGTTCCCGCAATGCCGGTCCGGAGCGCTGGGTGGATCACCAGCTCCCATTCCCAATGCCCATTCCCATTTTCCAATTATTCATTCCCAGAGCGTTCCAGCGGTGCCACCGCGTGCCCGGCATTCCCACAGTGCCGGGCCGGAGCGCTGGGTGGATCACCGGCTCCCATTCCCAGTGCCCATTCCCTGTTCTCATTCCCAGTGCTCATTCCCACTCTCCCATCATCCCAGAGCACTCTGATGGCGCCGCTGCGCGCTCGGCGTTCCCGCAGTGCCGGGCCGGAGTGCTGGGTGGATCACCAGCCCTGTTCTCATTCCCAGAGCGTTCCGGCGGTGCCACCACGTGCCCGGCATTCCCGCAGCGCCGGACCGGAGCGCTGGGTGGATCACCTGCCCTGTTCTCATTCCCACTCTCCCATTGTTCATTCCCAGAGCGTTCCGGCGGTGCCACCGCGTGCCCGGCGTTCCCGCAGCGCCGGGCCGGAGCGCTGGGTGGATCACCGGCCCTGTTCTCATTCCCAATGCCCATTCCATTTTCCCATTATTCATTCCCAGAGCGTTCCGGCGGTGCCACCGCGTGCTCGGCGTTCCCGCAGCGCCGGGCCGGAGTGCTGGGTGGATCACCGGCCGCCATTCCCAATACCCATTCCCTGTTCTCATTCCCAGTGCCCATTCCCTGTTCTCATTCCCACTGCTCATTCCCACTCTCCCATCATCCCAGAGCACTCTGATGGCGCCGCTGTGCGCTCGGCATTCCCGCAGCGCCGGGCCGGAGCGCTGGGTGGATCACTCCCACCCCTGCCATTCCCAATGCCCATTCCATGTTCTCATTCCCAGAGCGTTCCGGCAGTGCCACCGCGTGCTCGGCGTTCCCGCAGCGCCGGGCCGGAGCGCTGGGTGGATCACCGGCCGCCATCCCACGTGCCCACGGAGACACTGCTGCAGCCGTGCCTGCCCCGCGCCATCACCGTGGAGGCGCCCAGCGAGCGCGCCCTGGCCCGCTGCGACCGCTACCTGCTCACCCACCAGGAGCTGGCCTCCGACGGGGAGATCCAGACCAAGCTCATCAAGGTGAGCCTGGGAATCTTGGGAATCTTGGGAATGTGGCGTTGGAATCGCCAGGATTTTGTTAAAGTTACCCAAGGAATTCCTGGATGTGGTGCTTGATGCCCTGGGCTGGGGGCAAGGTTGAGATTTGGGGCAAGGTTGGGATCCAGACCAAGCGCATCAAGGTGACCTTGGGAATGTGGTGTTGGAATTGCCAGAATTTAAAATTACCCAAGGAATTCCTGGGTGTGGTGCTCAATTCTCTGAGCTGGGGGCAAGGCTGAGATCCAGAATTCCAGACTGGGGGCAAGGTTGAGATCCAGAATTCCAGACTGGGGGCAAGGTTGGGATCCAGAATTCCAGACTGGGGGCAAGGTTGGGATCCAGAATTCCAGACTGGGGGCAAGGTTGAGATCCAGAATTCCAGACTGGGGGCAAGGTTGGGATCCAGAATTCCAGACTGGGGGCAAGGTTGGGATCCAGAATTCCAGACTGGGGGCAAGGTTGGGATCCAGAATTCCAGACTGTGGGGGCAAGGTTGGGATCCAGAATTCCAGACTGGGGGCAAGGTTGGGATCCAGAATTCCAGACTGGGGGCAAGGTTGGGATCCAGAATTCCA
This sequence comes from Acrocephalus arundinaceus, assembly GCA_021534815.1. Lineage (NCBI taxonomy): Eukaryota > Metazoa > Chordata > Aves > Passeriformes > Sylviidae > Acrocephalus > Acrocephalus arundinaceus. The sequence continues at coordinate 149,072 of JAJEOU010002273.1, forward strand.
GACTGGGGGCAAGGTTGGGATCCAGAATTCCAGACTGGGGGCAAGGTTCAGATCCAGACCAGGCTCATCAAGGTGAGCCCAGGAACCTTGGGAACGTTGGGAATGTTGGGAATGTGGTGTTGGAATCGCCAGAATGTAGTTAAAGTTACCCAAGGAATTCCTGGATGTGGTGCTCAATTCTCTGAGCTGGGGGCAAGGTTGAGATCCAGACCAGGCTCATCAAGTTGACCTTGGGAATCCTGGGAATGTTGGGAATGTGGTGTTGGAATCGTCAAAATTTCATTAAAACTACCCAAGGAATTCCTGGATGTGGTGCTCAGTGCCCTGGGCTGGGGGCAAAGTTGAGATTTGGGGTAAGGTTGGGATCCAGACCAAGCTCATCAAGGTGACCTTGGGAATCCTGGGAACGTTGGGAATGTGGTGTTGGAATCGCCAGAATGTAGTTAAAGTTACCCAAGGAATTCCTGGATGTGGTGCTCAATTCCCCACGATGGGGGCAAGGCTGAGATCCAGAATTCCAGACTGGGGGCAAGGTTGGGATCCAGAATTCCAAACTGGGGGCAAGGTTGGGATCCAGAATTCCAGACTGGGGGCAAGGTTGGGATCCAGAATTCCAGACTGGGGGCAAAGTTGGGATCCAGAATTCCAGACTGGGGGCAAGGTTGGGATCCAGAATTCCAGACTGGGGGCAAGGTTCAGATCCAGACCAGGCTCATCAAGGTGAGCCCAGGAACCTTGGGAACGTTGGGAATGTTGGGAATGTGGCGTTGGAATCGCTGGAATGTAGTTGAAGTTACCCAAGGAATTCCTGGATGTGGTGCTCAATTCTCTGGGCTGGGGGCAAGGTTGGGATCCAGAATTCCAAACTGGGGGCAAGGTTGAGATCCAGAATTCCAAACTGGGGGCAATGTTGAGATCCAGACTGAGCTCATCAAGGTGACCTTGGGAATCCTGGGAATGTTGGGAATGTGGCATTGGAATCACCAGAATTTAAAGTTACCCAAGGAATTCTTGGATGTGGTGCCCTGGGCTTGGGGCAAAGTTGAGATCCAGACCAGGCACATCAAGGTGACCTCAGGAATGTTGGGAATGTTGCATTGGAATCCCCAAAATTTAGTTTGTCTCTCTCATGGTTGAGTTCCAAGATTTTCCATGGAAATTCTTGGCTTAGAGCTCGGCTGATGTGTGCTCAGAGCCATTCCAGGCTCATTTAGCTCAGCGTTTTCCATCAGAAATTCAGTGGGAATTTTTTCATGGAGAAAGGGTGGTTGGGCATCGGAATTGCTCAGGGAGGTTTGGAGTGTCCATTCCTGGGGAATTCCCAAAAAATGCCCAAGGAATTCCGGGATGTGGGTGGGGGCAAAGTTGAGATCCAGACCGAGCTCATCAAGGTGACCTTGGGAATGTTGGGAATGTTGCGTTGGAATCGCTGGAATTTCATTTGGAATTTTCAAGGTTGGGTTCCATGATTTGTGGATCCCATGGTCCATGAATCCCACAAATTATGGAATCTCCTAATCTGTGGAATTCCACGATTTGTGAATCCTGTGGGATTCACATTTATGGGATCCCATTATTTGTGTGGATCCAGTGATTTTTGGGATCCCAAGATTCATTCATTTTCCCATGGAAAATTCCATTGGCAGCGCAGTGGGAGGAGCTCATTTGGGCTGGAATTCTGGGATGAATCCTGGGGTTGTTCCCATCCCAATCCCACTTTTCCGTGTCCTTTTCCCATTCCAGGGGGACGTTTTCAAGACCCGGGGTGGCGGCCAGGCCGTGCAGTTCACGGACATCGAGACCCTCAAGCAGGAATCCCCCACCGGGTGAGCCCAGCCTCTGGAATTCTGGAATTCCCAAAATTCCAATCGTTAAACCTTTCATTTGAGGTTCCGGAATCCTGGAATTCCCAAAATTCCAGTTGTGGAACCTTTCATTTGAGGTTCTGGAATCCTGGAATTCCCAAAATTCTGACTGTAGAAACCTTTCATTTGGGCTTCTGGAATCCTGGAATTCCTAAAATTCCAGTGGTTGAACCTTTCATTTGAACTTCTGGAATTCCCAAAATTCCGCTCTTGGAACTTTTATTTGAGCTTCTGGAATTCTGGTATTCCCAAAATTCCAGTTCTGGAACCTTTCATTTGAGATTCCAGAATTCCCAACATTCCAATTGTTGAACATTTAATTTGAGCTTCTGGAATCCTGGAATTCCCAAAATTCCAATTGTGAAACCTTTCATTTGAGATTCCAGAATCCTGGAATTCCCAAAATTCCAGTTGTGGAACATTTCATTTGAATTCTGGAATTCCCAAAATTCCAACTGTGAAACCTTTCATTTGAGCTTCGTCCTTCATTGTGGAATCCTGGAATTCCCAACATTCCAGTTGTTAAACCTTTCATTTGAGGTTCCAGAATTCCCAAAATTCCAGTAATGGAACATTTAATTTGAGCTTCTGAAATCCTGGAATTCCCAAAATTCCAGTTGTGAAACTTTTCATTTGAGCTTCCGGAATCCTGGAATTCCCAAAATTCCAGTGGTTGAACCTTTCATTTGAAATTTTGGGAATTGTGAAACCTTTAATTTGAATTCTGGAATTCCCAAAATTCCAATTGTGGAACGTTCGATTTGAGATTCCAGAATTCCCAAAATTCCAATTGTGAAACCTTCCATTTGAGCTTCTGGAATCCTGGAATTCCCAAGGTTCCAATCATAGAATCTTTAATTTGATCTTCTGGAATTCCCAACATTCCAGTCATGGAACATTTAATTTGAGCTTCTGGAATCCTGGAATTCCCAAAATTCTAATTGTGAAACCTTTCATTTGAGCTTCTGGAATTCCCAAAATTCCAGTTGTTAAACCTTTCATTGAGCTTCTGGAATTCTGGAATTCCCAAGGTTCCAATGATGGAAACTTTAATTTGAGCTTCTGGAATCCCAAAAATTCCAGTTGTGAACCTTTAATTTGAGCTTCTGGAATCCTGGAATTCCCAACATTCCAGTTGTGAAACCTTTCATTTGTAATTCTGGAATTCCCAAAATTCCAGTTGTTAAGCCTTTCATTGAGCTTCTGGAATTCTGGAATTCCCAAAATTCCAACTGTGAAACCTTTCATTTGTAATTCTGGAATTCCCAAGGTTCCAATGATGGAATCTTTAATTTGGGCTTCTGGAATTCCCAAGGTTCCAATTTTGGAACCTTTCATTTGAGCTTCTGGAATCCTGGAATTCCCAAAATTCCATTGGTTGAATCTTTCATTTGAAATTTTGGGATTCCAAACATTCCAGTTGTGAAACCTTCCATTTGAGCTTCCGGAATCCTGGAATTCCCAAAATTCCAGTTGTGGAACATTTCATTTGAAATTCTGGAATTCCCAAAATTCCAGTAGTGGAACCTTTCATTTGAGCTTCTGGAATCCTGGAATTCCCAAAATTCCATTGGTTAAACCTTTCATTTGAACTTCTGGAATTCCCAAAATTCCAGGAGTGGAACCTTTCATTTGAGTTTCTGGAATTCTGGAATTCCCAAAGTTCCAGCTGTGGAACCTTTCATTTGAGCTTCTGGAATTCTGGAATTCCGGGTGCGTGTGTGGAACCTCCTCCGGGCTGGAGGATCCAATGGGAAAAATCCACCTTGGCATCCCATAAACTCGGAGAAATTCATGGATGCTGGAGCTGCTGGATCCGGGATTTATGGAGGAGCAGAGGGGATTCCCGGGGCCGGGATGTGCCGGATCCTGCCAGGGTTGTGCCGTAATTCCCAAATTCCCGTTGCAGGCGGAAGCGCCGCTCGTCCCCTCCCGAGCCCGACCCCGACGGCGCCGACTCGGAATGGACGGACGTGGAGACCAGGGTGAGCTGGGAATGTTATCCTGGAATGGGGTCCTGGATCCGGGAATGTTATCTGGGATCTGGGAATGTCATCCTGGGGCTGGGAATGTTGTCCTGGGGCTGGGAATGGGGTCCTGGGGCTGGGAATGGGGTCCTGGAGCTGGGAATGTTATCCTGGAGCTGGGAATGTCCTGGAGCTGGGAATGGGGTCCTGGAGCTGGGAATGTCCTGGAGCTGGGAATGTCATCCTGGGGCTGGGAATGGGGTCCTGGAGCTGGGAATGGGGTCCTGGAGCTGGGAATGGGGTCCTGGAGCTGGGAATGTCATCCTGGAGCTGGGAATGGGGTCCTGGGGCTGGGAATGTCATCCTGGGTCCGGGAATGTCATCCTGGGGCTGGGAATGTCATCCTGGGGCTGGGAATGTCATCCTGGGGCTGGGAATGTCATCCTGGGTCCGGGAATGTCATCCTGGGGCTGGGAATGTCATCCTGGGGCTGGGAATGTCATCCGGGGTCCGGGAATGTCATCCTGGAGCTGGGAATGGGGTCCTGGATCCGGGAATGTCATCTGGGATCCGGGAATGTCATCCTGGAGCTGGGAATGTCATCCTGGGGCTGGGAATGTCATCCTGGGGCTGGGAATGGGGTCCTGGTCCAGGAATGGCATCCAGAATCCAGGAATGTCGTCCTGGGGCTGGGAATGTTATCTGGGATCTGGGAATGTTTTCTTGGGTCTTGGAATGTTGTCCTGGGTCCGGGAATGCCATCCTGAGTCTGGGAATTCTGGGATGGGTCCAGGAATTCTGGGATGGATCCGGGAATTCTGGGATGGGTCCAAGAATTCTGGGATGGATCCGGGAATTCTGGGATGGATCTGGGAATTCTGGGATGGGCCGGGTTGGGAGGGAACCTCCCCTCACCCCGATCCCTCCATGGGCACTTCCCGGGCTGCTCCGGCCGCCCTTGGACATTCCAGGCCTGGGGATCCAAACCTCCCTGGATGAGGATTTGGGAATGCTGGGAATGCTGGGAATGCTGGGAATGGCGGGATCCTGACTCTGCTCTGTTCCCAGTGTTCCGTGGCCGTGGAGATGAGGGCGGGATCGACGCTGGGCCCGGGATTCCAGCACCACGCCCAGCCCAAGTGAGTGCTCCGGGAATTCTTTCCCGACAAATCCCAAACCTTGGGAATGTTTTCCCTCTGCCCTTCCCACATCGGGTTTGCATTCCCAGCTGGAATATCGGGAATGGCAGCAGGAATTCCCTGGATTCCCTCTCCTGCCCTTTGGACCTCCTGCTCACGTCATCCATGGGGAAATTCCGATTTCTTGGGATTGGGAAATTCCAACAATTTCTCGGGATTGGGAAATTCCAATTTTTCGGGATTGGGAAATTCCAATTTCTCAAGATTGGTAAATTCCAGTTTTTCAGGATTGGGAAATTTCAATTTCTCGGGATTGGGAAATTCTGATTTCTTGGGATTGGGAAATTCCAACAATTTCTCAGGATTGGGAAATTCCAATTTCTTGGGACTGGGAAATTTCAATTTCTTGGGATTGGGAAATTCTGATTTCTTGGGATTGGGAAATTCCAACAATTTCTCAGGATTGGGGAATTCCAATTTCTTGGATTGGAAAATCCCGATTTCTTGGGATTGGAAATTCCAATTTTTCAGGATTGGGAAATTCCAGTTTCTCAATATTGGGAAATTCTGGTTTTTTGGGATTGGGAAATTCCAATTTCTTGGGACTGGGAAATTCCAATTTCTTGGGATTGGGAAATTCCAATTTCTCGGGATTGGGAAATTCCAACAATTTCTTGGGACTGGGAAATTCCAATTTCTTGGGATTGGGAAATTCCAATTTCTCAAGATTGGGGAATTCCAGTTTTTCAGGATTGGGAAATTTCAATTTCTTGGGATTGGGAAATTCCAATGTTTTGGGATTGGGAAATTCCAATTTCTTGGGACCCAATTCCCCATGGGAAGAGGGAATTGAGGATTTGGAATCCAACTTCATGTGCTGCTCCTGCTGCCTAAAAATCCAAGGAAAACACCGGAATTTTTGGCGTTTCCTTGGATTAAAAGCTGGAATTTTTAGGAATTGGGAGTGCAGAACCCTGGGAATGGGGCTTGGCTGCTCCCGAAATTCCTCTGGATGAATCCCAAGGGTTTTCCATGGCTCTTTCCCATTGCAGGAAACCCTGAGCATTTCCTGCTGGAAAATTCCAGATTCTTGGGATTGGGGAATTCCAATGTTTTGGGATTGGGGAATTCTGATTTCTCGGGATTGGGGAATTCCAATGTTTTGGGATTGGGGAATTCCAATTTCTTGGGATTGGGAAATTCCAATTTCTCGGGATTGGGAAATTCCAATTCTTTGGGATTGGGAAATTCCGATTTCTCAATATTAGGAAATTCCAATTTCTCGGGATTGGGAAATTCCAATTTCTCAGGATTGGGAAATTCCAATTTCTTGGGATTGGGAAATTCCAATGTTTTGGGATTGGGAAATTCCAATTTCTTGGGACCCAATTCCCCATGGGAAGAGGGAATTGAGGATTTGGAATCCAACTTTGTGCGCTGCTCCTGCTGCCTAAAAATCCAAGGCAAACACCGGAATTTTTGGCGTTTCCTTGGATTAAAAGTTGGAATTTTTAGGCATTGGGAGTGCAGAACCCTGGGAATGGGGGTTGGCTGCTCCCGAAATTCCTCTGGATGAATTTTTCCCGTTGCAGGCGCAGGAAACCCTGAGCTTTTCCTGCTGGAATTTTCCTCCTGGATTTTCCCGGCCTGAGGAATTCTCCGCCGCCGCCACTCCTCAGGAACTGCTTCGTGCTCATTCCCGGAAATTTTTTAGGGAAGCTGGGAACCGGTTCCGTGGGTGATCCCAAAGAAATCCCGGATGGATCCGTCCTTTTTCCATAGATTTAGGGAAATTATCCTACAGCTCCCTCTGGAATTCCGAACGGAGCCGGATCCTCACAGGCAGAACCGCCGGGAGATTTTCCCTGGGAGTTTTTTCCCAGCTTTTTCCCAGTTATTTTTTAATCCCAAATCCATCTTTTTTCCGGTCATTCCCTGTTTTTTTTTTTTTGGGAGACCCCACCCTGCTGCTATCCCGAGCACTTTAAGGGCGTCTTTGGCCATTCCCAATTTTTACCAAGGAAAAAACTTGGGAATGCGCGTTTCTCCTGGAATGAATTTGGAATATTTAAGCAGAACATTCCCAAAAAAAAAATCCCTGGGAGGAGCAGCGGGAATTCTCATCCCGCCTCCTTTGGGGTGGACAATGGGAATGTTTTTCCAGGTGGGAATGGGGGAAAAATGGGAATTCCTCATGGATGGGGTGGGAATTTTGTGTCTCTCTGTGTTTTGTTTGTGTGTCCTGCAATAAATTCAATAAATCCTTTTATTCCAGCCCCTCTTCCTGCTTTTCCGGGAATTCCAAAGGGAACAACTTCCCTGGATTTGTGGAAATCCGGGATCAGATCCGGAATTGGTTTTTTTGGGATGTTAAATCCTGGGATCTGCTCCGGGGTTGGGATAATTTCATCCTCAGCTCTGCCAAGGGAATTTTGGGAATATTTTGGGATCGATTTTGAGGGATCGCCTCCATCCCATGGAAAATCTTTTCTTCCCAAAGTTTGGGATCCTCCAAATCCCTGGAAAGGTTTGGATTGGGATCGGGAGGGATTTTAAAACTCATCCCACCAATCCCAGCCCGGATATTCCAGGGATCTGCTCTGGGAATTCCAGGAATTCCTTCCCAAGATCCCACCCAGCCTTGGGAATCCATTCCCTGTCCATCCCTTATCCCAAATCCCTCTCCAGCTCTCCTGGAGCCTCTGGAATGGCTCTGAGCATTCCCTGGATTTTTCCCTTCTCCAGGTGAGCATTCCCAGCTCTCCCAGCCTGGCAGCTCCAGGATTTCCCCTGGAATTGCTCCAGGTCCTTTTCCCTGTGGGATTCCAGAGGGACCAGGGAGCTTTTCCAGCCCCTCCGGAATTCCAGGAGCTCCCGGGGCGGCTCCCGGCCGGATCCATGGGCGGCAGCTCCGCCCGAGCGCCGCTAGAGGGGGCGGGAAAACCGCGGGAGCGGCGCCGCTTCCCGGGGACGGGAACGGGAACGGGAATGGGAACGGGAACGGGAATGGGAGCGGGAATGGGAATGGGAACGGGAACGGGAATGGGAGCGGGAATGGGAATGGGAGCGGGAATGGGAGCGGGAATGGGAATGGGAGCGGGAATGGGAGCGGGAATGGGAGCGGGAATGGGAGCGGGAATGGGAATGGGAATGGGAGCGGGAATGGGAGCGGGAATGGGAACGGGAATGGGAATGGGAGCGGGAATGGGAGCGGGAACGGGAATGGGAATGGGAGCGGGAATGGGAACGGGAACGGGAATGGGAATGGGAGCGGGAATGGGAGCGGGAATGGGAGCGGGAATGGGAGCGGGAACGGGAATGGGAATGGAAATGGGAACGGGAATGGGAATGGGAGCGGGAATGGGAGCGGGAATGGGAATGGGAACGGGAATGGGAATGGGAACGGGAACGGGAATGGGAATGGGAGCGGGAATGGGAGCGGGAATGGGAACGGGAATGGGAACGGGAATGGGAACGGGAACGGGAATGGGAATGGGAACGGGAACGGGAATGGGAATGGGAGCGGGAATGGGAGCGGGAATGGGAGCGGGAATGGGAGCGGGAACGGGAATGGGAATGGAAATGGGAACGGGAATGGGAATGGGAGCGGGAATGGGAGCGGGAATGGGAATGGGAACGGGAATGGGAACGGGAATGGGAACGGGAATGGAAACGGGAATGGGAACGGGAATGGGAATGGGAGCGGGAGCGGGAATGGGAGCGGGAATGGGAGCGGGAATGGGAACGGGAATGGGAACGGGAATGGGAACGGGAATGGGAACGGGAATGGGAACGGGAACGGGAATGGGAATGGGAACGGGAACGGGAATGGGAATGGGAGCGGGAATGGGAATGGGAACGGGAATGGAAACGGGAATGGGAACGGGAATGGGAATGGGAGCGGGAGCGGGAATGGGAGCGGAATGGGAGCGGGAATGGGAACGGGAATGGGAACGGGAATGGGAACGGGAATGGGAACGGGAATGGGAACGGGAACGGGAATGGGAATGGGAGCGGGAATGGGAATGGGAACGGGAATGGGAACGGGAATGGGAATGGGAGCGGGAATGGGAACGGGAATGGGAATGGGAACGGGAACGGGAATGGGAATGGGAACAGGAATGGGAACGGGAATGGGAGCGGGAACGGGAGCGGGAATGGGAACAGGAATGGGAACGGGAACGGGAGCGGGAACGGGAGCGGGAAATGGAACGGGAACGGGAATGGGAATGGGAACGGGAATGGGAATATCCCAGCTCCCATCATCCCTCCCCGGCCTCCTGCTGCTCTCCTGCCAGAGGATTGAGATTGGGATTTGGGATTGGGGTTGAGTTTGGGATAAGGAATGGGATTGGGGTTGGGATAACCTTAAATTTATTTTAAATTTTTTTTTTTTTTTTTATTCTTACCTGAAATTTATTTTAAATTTTAATTTTATTTTATTTTATTTTTATTTTATTTCTATTCTTATTTTAAATTTATTTTAAAATTTTGGGGGTTTTTTTATGTTTAAATTTTTTATTCTTATTTTAATTCCTTTAATTTCCATTTCATTTCTGGTTTTATTTCACTTCCCTCCAAACCCCGGCAAACGGGGGAGGCTGGAGGGGAAATGTTGGAATTGCAGCTCCAAGATTCCTCCAGCTTTTCCCAGGCAGATCCTGCTCCCAATCCCTTCAATTCCAGGAAAAATCCCTTTATTTTTTCCCAAAAAAAGCAAAATCCAAACGTTTATCCCAAAAATCCATCCCGGGAGCGCTGCGGTTGCAGGGAGCGATTTTTCCATGAGGTGTCAGTGTGGCACCAGAATTCCCAGCCCTGTTTTCCATGGAAAACCCTTGGATCAGCCCCATCCCTTTCCCATGGATGGAGGGAGGTCGGATCCCATTCCATGGAAAAGGGAATTCCCACCTCCGTGTCCCAAACTTCCATCCCAGCCACTCCTCACATCCCAGAATTCCAGCTGGGAACGCTCTGTCCCTCATCCCGGAAAAAACGAGCGGGAAAAAGGAATTCCCAGGAAAGGAGAGGAGCCAGGGATGGAAAAGGAAGTTTGGATGGGAGACCGGGATTGCCCCATGGAGAGGCTGGGATGGAATTCCCAGAAAAGCTGGAATGGGATCCCTGGAATGTTCCAGGCCTGGAATGGGGATTTGAGCTCCCTGGGACAGTGGGAGCTTCCCTGCCCATGGAATGGGATTTAATCCCTCCCACCCATGGGAATTCCATGGAATTCCCAGCCAGGGATTTGTCCACGAGGTCCTGAAAATGCCCTCGAGTGTCCCAGAGCCCCTGGGAATGATTTTCACATCCCAGCCAAGCCGGAATTCCATTTTTTTAATGAAATCCCATCCCAAACCTTCATTCCTGACAGGAATTCCTGAAGATCCCATCCCAAACCTTCATTCCTGACAGGAATTCCTGAAGATCCCATCCCAAGCCTTCATTCCTGACAGGAATTCCTGAAGATCCCATCCCAAACCCTCATTCCTGACAGGAATTCCTTAAAATCCCATCCCAAACCTTCATTCCTGACAGGAATTCCTTAAAATCCCATCCCAAACCTTCATTCCTGACAGGAATTCCTGAAAATCCCATCCCAAACTTTCATTCCCAATAGGATTTTTGAAAATCCCATCCCAAACCTTCATTCCTGACAGGAATTCCTGAAGATCCCATCCCAAGCCTTCATTCCTGACAGGAATTCCTGAAGATCCCATCCCAAACCTTCATTCCTGACAGGAATTCCCGAAAATCCCATCCCAAACCTTCATTCCTGACAGGAATTCCTGAAGATCCCATCCCGAGTCTTCATTCCTGACAGGAATTCCTGAAAATCCCTGCCCTAGGAGGGTTTTCCTAACCTGGGATCCCATTAATCCATGGAATATTTATTGGATCAATCCATGGAATATTTAATGGATCAATCCATGGAATATTTAATGGATTCATCCATGGAATATTTAATGGATCAATCCATGGAATATTTAATGGATTCATCCATGGGATATTTAATGGATCAATCCATGCGATATTTAATGGATCAATCCATGGAATATTTAATGGATCAATCCATGGAATATTTAATGGATTCATCCATGGGATATTTAATGGATCAATCCATGGGATATTTAATGGATCAATCCATGGAATATTTAATGGATCAATCCATGGAATATTTAATGGATCAATCCATGGAACATTTAATGGATCAATCCATGGAACATTTAATGGATCAATCCATGGAATATTGGATGGATTCCTCATCCCAGCCCCAGGAATGTTTTCCTAACCGGGATCCCATTAATCCATGGGATATTTAATGGATTCATCCATGGAATATTGGATGGATTCCTCATCCCAGCCCTAAGAATGTTTTCCTAACCAGGATCCCATTAATCCATGGAATATTTAATGGATCAATCCATGGAATATTGGATGGATTCCTCATCCCAGCCCCAGGAATGTTCTCCCAACCTTTCCCATTTTTCCATCCTCGTTTTTTCCACGCTGGATTTTCCCAGCCTCCGACGGGCAGAGCAGCTCCTCAGGAAAAGCGGGAAAACCCTTCCCGATCCCGGTTTAATCCCGGAATACCGACAGGGAACGGCTTCAGTACGGCACCGGGGTCACGACCCCGAGCAAAAACCAGGATTTGATTATTCCCAGAAAATTCCCGATTAAAACCTCATCCCGCGGTTCCTTTGGATGCGGATCGGGATCAAACGGAGCTGGAGCCCTGCCCGCCCCACAACTCCTAAATCCCTCGGGATGTGCCGCAGCTCCGGAGGATTTTCCCTCCTCTCCTCCCTCCCCTCATCCCATTGGGATCCAATGGATTACCTGGGATACACCTGGAATATTTTTAGTTGGAATTTTGGGAGAAAATTCCCTCTGATTGTCCGGGAACAAAGCAACTCCAAGGCCTCGCTTTTCCAACCCGGCTCCTTTGTCCAAGAGGGAAAAACATCCCGGATTTTCAAGCGGAGCCAGGCCCGAGGTAAATATTTATGGAATATTTTATTAGGGCCCCGATTCGCTCCTTGATTGGAAACATTTCCCAATAAACCTCGGGAAAATCCAATTAAAGCGCAATTGGAAGGGTTGGCTTGGGGCTTTTTTGGGAATTGTCGCTTTGCCAGGAATGCTGAGCCGGGGCTCGGGTGGAGAGGTTGGAATGGGGTTGGATGTTCATGGAAGAGCCTGGAAAAAACTGAAAATCTCGGTTTTCCTTGGGAAATCCCAGTTTTCCTTGGGAAATCCCAGTTTTTCCTTGAGAAATCCCAGTTTTCCTCAAGAAATCCCAGTTTTCCCTGGGAAATCCCAATTTTTTTTCTTGGGAAATCCCAGTTTTTCCTTGGGAAATCCCAGTTTTTCCTTGAGAAATCCCAGTTTTTCCTTGGGAAATCCCAGTTGTTCCTTGGGAAATCCCAGTTTTTTCCTTGGGAAATCCCAATTTTTCCTTGGGAAATCCCAGTTTTTCCTTGAGAAATCCCGGTTTTCCTCAAGAAATCCCAGTTTTCCCTGGGAAATCCCAATTTTTTTTCTTGGGAAATCCCATTTTTTCCTTGGGAAATCCTGACTTTTCTTGGGAAATCCCAGTTTTTCCTTGGGAAATCCCAGTTTTTCCTTGGGAAATCCCATTTTTTTCCTTGGGAAATCCCAGTTTTTCCTTGGGAAATCCCAGTTTTCTTTGGGAATGGGACAGCTCAGCCCTTCCAGCTGCAATCCCTGCTGCTTTTTGTCCCTCTTTTCCCTGGTTTGGGGCACATCCCAAAAATCCCATCGGCTCCGGTGGGATCAGGGGCTTGGAACCCCCTCGGTGTGAGTGTGAGAGACTTTGGGATCTTTATCCTGATGGGAATCCCAAAGGATTCCAAACCATTCCTTGGAGTTTGGGGAATTCCCAGCCAGCTCACGGAGCTGCTGCTCCAAGAACCGTGGGATTTATCCTTGGAATTTTCCACTTCCTGGCTGAATTCCCAACTTTATTCATCCATCCCACAGGTTTTTCCCTGATATCTCCCACGGCAGCAGCTCCTATCAAACCTTCCTCACCTTTTTCCCACTTTTTCCCTCTGAATCCCTCAGGAATTCCGGATTTTCCCATCCCAACAAAAAGATGTTCCACCCAGCCAGGAATATTTAGGAAGTTTTATTTTTATTCTGCAGAACAACAAAAAATTCCTCCTCAGGAATTCCTTGGACACCCAAGACTCCAAGCAGGAGGCACAAATTCCTTTTAAATTTAAAAACCGGGAATGCTGGAATTCTAAGGAGCTGGGAAAGGCAATTATCCGCCTGGAAAACATTGGAGCCGTTAGGATGAACATCAAGGCAAACTTTGGGAAGATAATTGGATCTTTTAAATCTCCGTGTGTTCCTGATCCCCGCTCGTCTCATAAATATGGATTTTATATAATCCCTAAAAAACCCCGGGCTCCCCGTTAAGGGGGAGCGCCATAAATGCCGGAATTTTTGACACGGAATCAAACGAAAAAAGGAACAAAAGGGAAGAGATTTGAGTCCTGAGGCTCCTCCTGGCACATCCCGGCTCTTCCCGGGGATGGAGGGGATGGGGCCAGCGGCTCCCGGGAGATGGGGGAGTTTTGGGAATCATCTGGGGGCTGAGGGCAGGGATTTCCGGATCCCATCCCATGGATCCCATCCTATGGATTCCATGGATCCCATCCTATGGATTCCATCACATCCCATGGATCCCATCCTATGGATCCCATCCTATGGATTCCATCCCATGGATCCCATCCTATGGATTCCATCCCAATCCCATCCTATCCCATGGATCCCATCCCATGGATCCCATCCCATGGATCCCATCCCATGGATCCCATCCTATGGATCCCATCCCATGGATCCCATCCTATGGATTCCATCCCATCCCATGGATCCCATCCTATGGATTCCATCCCAGTCCGATCTCATCTCGTCCCAATCCCATCCCATCCTGTGGATCCCATCCCATGGATCCCATCCTGTGGATTTCATCCCAATCCATCCCATCTCGTGGATCTCATCCCATCCCATGGATTCCATCCCAATCCCATCTCATCCCAATCCCATCCCATGGATCCCATCCTATGAATTCCATCCCATCCCAATCCCATCCCAATCCCATCCTGTCCCATCCTATCCCATCCTATCCTATCCCATGGATCCCAAGCCAATCCCATCCCATCCCATGGATCCCATCCTATGGATCCCATCCCATCCCATGGATCCCATCCCATCCCATTTCCACAGCTGGACAATGCCGGGAATGTCTTTTCATCCTTGTCCTGCCGTGGGTCAGATTTCCACATTTTTTTTATTCCATTCCCAGAATCCCAAACTGGTTTGGGTTGGGAGGGATCCATGGGCACATCCCACTGTCCCAGGCTGCTCCAACCCGGCCTTGGGCACTTCCAGGGATCCAGGGGCAGCTGGAGCACCTCTGGAATTCCAGCCCAGCCCCTTCCCACCCTCACAGCCAGGAATTCCTTCCCATTCTCCCATCCATCCCTGAGAAGCCATTCCCTGTCCCTCCATCCCTTATCCCAAATCCCTCTCCAGCTCTCCTGGAGCTCCTGGAAGGGCTCTGAGGATTCCCTGGATCCTTCTCTTCTCCAGGGGAACATTCCCAGCTCTCCCAGTCTGGCTCCAGAGGAATTCCAGCCCTGGGAGCAGCTCTGGGACCTCCTCTGGAATTGCTCCAGCAGCTCCAGGTCCTGCTGGTGTCGGGATCCAGAGCTGGAGAAGCTCCACGGGCGGGGCCTCACCTGAGCCGATGGATGCTGTGGATTTTCCGATGCCGAGGATTCCTCTGGGATCTCTGGAATTCCCCCAGTGCCTCCATGGAGTGGGATGTGCCCCTCAGGAGTGAGGAGCAAGGAGGGGACAAAGCTCCGGGCATGGAAATTCCCAGAAAAGGTGAGGCCATGAACTCCTCCAGCCCTTCCCAGCTTTTCTGCCATTGGAAAGGGAGGCGAGCCAGGCTTAATAATTAATCCCGGCTTATTTAAACCCGTGGCTCCTCTCAGTGCAGCGATGATCCATCCAACACATCCTCCTTCTGTATCCAGGCTTGTTTTTAATGGATACCTCTGGAGCAAAATCCGTTTATTCCTGTTTAATTAATCCCGCCGTCAGCCTCCGGATCCTGGGTCAATCCTGAGGAAAATCCGGCGCCTTTCCCTCCCTATCCATGATTAAACCATCGACCAGGAGCGGCTCTTTAATCTCTCTCCCCCATCTCGGGCAGATGGGCGGATAATTCCCAATGTAACTCGGGATCCATCGGAGTTTCTGGGAGCCTGGAACGTCCCAGGGATGCCCGCGCAATCACACGGCCAATTAGCAGGAGTAATTAGCTCGATCCCGGTAATTGGCACCCCAGATGGCGCTGGGATGCACGGATGGCCGCCTGTGCGTGGAGAGCTGCGTCGTGGGAATTGCGCGCGCATCCCGAATATTCTGTGTGCACATCCTGAATATTCTGTGTGCACATCCTGAATATTCCGTGTGCGCATCCTGAATATTCCGTGTGCGCATCCTGAATATTCCGTGTGCGCATCCTGAATATTCCGCGTGCGCATCCTGAATATTCCGTGTGCACATCCCGAATATTCCGTGTGCACATCCCGAATATTCCGTGTGCACATCCCGAATATTCCGTGTGCACATCCCGAATATTCCGCGTGCACATCCCGAATATTCCGCGTGCACATCCCGAATATTCCGCGTGCACATCCCGAATATTCCGCGTGCACATCCCGAATATTCCGCGTGCACATCCCGAATATTCCGCGTGCACATCCCGAATATTCCGCGTGCACATCCCGAATATTCCGCGTGCACATCCCGAATATTCCGCGTGCACATCCCGAATATTCCGCGTGCACATCCTGAATATTCCGCGTGCACATCCCGAATATTCCGTGTGCACATCCCGAATATTCCGCGTGCACATCCCGAATATTCCGTGTGCACATCCTGAATATTCCGCGTGCACATCCCAAATATTCCGTGTGTCCCTGGAGTGGGAAGCGCCGTGGGTGAGTTGAGTGTTGGAGGCGGCTCCATAGGATGTGGAATGGGAGCCACGAGGATCATCCAAGGACAGCCCTGAGAATTTTGGGAAGTGCCGTGGACAGAGGGAGGAGGCTGGAGGGGATCCCAGCTGGGGAATGCCGTGGGCAGCTGGGAGCAGGAGGCTGCTGGAGTGGGGCTGCCAGCTGGGATTCCCACGGGATAAATCCACCTCCAAACACCTTCTCCGAGGCTGTCCTGTGTGAATCCATGCGCCATTCCAGAGGTGAATCCCTGCACCATTCCAGAGGTGAATCCATGTGCCATTCCAGAGGTGAATCCCTGTGCCATTCCAGAGGTGAATCCCTGTGCCATTCCAGAGGTGAATCCATGCGCCATTCCATAGGTGAGTCCATGCGCCATTCCAGAGGTGAATCCCTGCGCCATTCCAGAGGTGAGTCCCTGTGCCATTCCAGAGGTGAATCCATGCGCCATTCCAGAGGTGAATCCCTGCGCCATTCCAGAGGTGAGTCCATGTGCCATCCTATTGGTGCATCCATGTTCTATCCCATCAGTGATCCCATGTGCCATCCCATCCTTTTATCCCGTGCCACCCCACGATTTTATCCCTGTGCTATCCCATGATTTTGTCCCCATGCTACCCCATCCCTTTATCCCCGTGCCACCCCACGATTTTATCTCGTGCCATCTCACAATTTTATCCCTGTGCCACCCCACAATTTTATCCCGTGCCATCCCACAATTTTATCCTGTGCCATCTCACGATTTTATCCCTGTACCACCCCACGATTTTATCCCCGCGTCACCCCACGATTTTATCCTGTACCACCCCACAATTTTATCCTTGTACCATCCTACGATTTAATCCCGGTCCCACCCCACAATTTTATCCTGTGCCATCCCACCATTTTATCCCCGTGCCACCCCACGATTTTATCCCTGTGCCACCCCATGGTTTTATCCCGTGCCATCCCATGATTTTATCCTGTACCACCCCATCCCTTTATCCCTGTACCACCCCACGATTTTATCCTGTACCACCCCACAATTTTATCCCCGTGCCATCCCATCCCTTTATCCCTGTACCACCCCACAATTTTATCCCCGCGTCACCCCACGATTTTATCCCGTGCCATCCCACAATTTTATCCCTGTACCATCACATCCTATCCCTTTATCCCCTTACCACCCCACAATTTTATCCCGTACCATCCCACGATTTTATCCTGGTGCCATCCCACAATTTTATCCCTGTACCACCCCACGATTTTATCCCTGTCCCATCCCACAATTTTATCCTGTGCCATTCCCCCGTGTCTCACCATTCCCTCACCTCCCCTCCTGCTCTCCCTCCCCTCGGTGCCGCTGCCGGGGGAGGCCGAGCTCTCCCTTCCCGGGAGCTGCCCGCGGGATCCGCTCCATCCCGAGCCGTTATCCCTTTTTATTGCGGCTCGGCCGCTCCGGATCCGGGGCCCAAGATAAATTCCAAGGCGCTCTGGGTGCCGGCGCGGCCGGCGGGGCTCAGCGCTAACATTTACCCTGCGCCGGGGTCGATATCCCGCTGATCCCACTCAATCTGCTCCCTGTGCAAACCCCGCGCCGCCTCCCCCCGGATCAATCCCTCCTCCAAAGGTTACGCGAAGGTGGCCGGATTCTTCTAAGCTGTTTGCAGAGCCTCCGTTTGCTCTGCTAACACAGCCTGGAACCGCTTCCAAGGATTCTGTTTGCCTTGGATTAGAGCTGTTTGCCCAAACACCTTCCCCGAATCCAATCGAGGCCGGGCTCTCCAAACATTTGGGCACATCTGTCAATCAATAGCGGCAATCGGGTTCCTGATCCAAACAGCAAACTCGGCCAAATCCAATATTTGTCCAAACTTTTACTGACTCCGCGCTGGTTTTAAACAATCCGAAGCCGTTGGTGCCGAAAGGTCCTGGGTAATGTGTAACGCCGGGCAAACACGGCCCAAAACCAAACATGGAATTATTGTCCCGCCTTTATTGCGGATAATTTGCTGAAATGTCCAGCGATTATCTGCTAATGAGGCCGGGGTTAATTAGGCGGGGCCTAAGAGGGTTTGGGTTGAGCCTTGCTCAAGGGCAGGGTGCGATTCCCGAACTTTGGCCCTTGGGATCAGGAGCGTGTTGGGGCAGGTGACTCGGGAGCGTTATCGGGGTGGAAAACACCTGAGTCCAGACCAAAAAAATAAGGAATAAAAAAATCCTGGGAGGACTCCAGGCGAAGCTGGATTGGGGCTTGGAACAAAAGAGGAAGAGGAGAGGCCAAATGTTTTTCGGGAGGCGCTGCCAGGCGGGAATGGCCGGCCGGGAATGGGGCCAAGGAGCTGTCGTAAAACTGGGAGATGTTTTTCATCTGCAGCCTGAGGGAGGAGGAGATGCCAGGAGTGACACCCAAACACGGGCAGGGCCTAGATCCAGGCTGGATCCGGGCAGGAAAAAGGGATGGAAGCATCTTCCCAAACTCATGGAATGTCAGGATGGTTGGGATTGGAAGGGCAGGGACATCTCCCACCACCCCAGGGTGCTCCAACTTGGCCTGGGACATTCCAGGGATCCAGGGGCAGCCACAGCTTCCCTGGGAATTCCATCCCAGCCCTTCCCCACCTCCCAGGCAGGAATTCCTTCCCAAAATCCCACCTCAATCTCTCCTTTTTCCATTCCAAACCATTCCCCCTTTTCCTATCGCTGTCCATGTCGAAATTCCATCTTGATCTTTTTTGGAATTCCTTTCTAGGAACTGGGAGATTATAAAAAGGAGGGAGAGCCTTTAATTCCAAGTGCGTGGAAGGACAAATGTGGGACAGGGAACGATCCACAGTGAATGATTCCAAAGGGAATTTTCCCTTTGGATACCCGAACATCTCCTGGTGACAATTCCTACTCCAGAAGCCTTTTTCCAGGTGAGACGCTCCAGCTCCGCCGTTTTCCCAGGAAAAGGAGCCTGGCTGGGCTCTGAGCGATGCAGGGAGCGATGTTTTCCCTAAATATCAGCATCTGGAATTCAGGGAGGAACCATGGATGAGGCGCCTCATCCGTCTCCAAGGTTTTGTCCCTTGAGGGGATAAATGTTGGATAAGGGAGCTCAGGGAACGATTTGGGAGGGAAAACAGCAGGAGAATAAAGGGGAGGATCCTGCAGGGAGCAGCTTTGGGTGGGATCGGGTTATTTATGGAATGGCGGAGAACAAATGGGGAAATTCCAGCTTCCTGCTAAAGGAGGGTGGGATGGGATGGATGGGGATGGGATCCATTGAGGTGGGATGGGATGGATGGATTGGGGTAGGATGGGATGAGATCTATGGGATGGATTGGGGTGAGGATGGGATGGGGTGGGAGGGATCGGGATGGGATCTATGTGATGGGATGGATGGGATGGGATAGGATGAGATGGGATGGGATCCAAAGGATGGGATGGGATGGAATGGGGATAGGATTGGATGGGATCCATGGGATGGGATTGATGGGATGGGATCCATGGAATGAAATGGGATGGGATGGGATCCATGGAATGGGATGGGATGGGATGGGATCCATGGAATGGGATGGGATTCATGGGATCCATGCGATGGGATGGGATTCATGGGATCCATGGAATGGGATGGGATAGGATGGGATCAATGGAATGGGATGGGATCCATGGGATGGGACAGGATGGGATCGGATCGATGGGATGGGATTCATAGGATCCATGTGATGGGATGGGATCAATGGGATGGGATTCATGGGATCCATGGGATGGGATGGGACAGGATGGGATGGGATCCATGGGATGGCATTCATAGGATCCATGGGATGGGATGGGATCGATGGGATGGGATGGGATGGGATCAGATCAATGGGATGGGATCCATGGGATGGCATTCATAGGATCCATGGGATGGGATGGGACAGGATGGGATGGGATCCATGGGATGGGATGGGATCGATGGGATGGGATTCATAGAATCCATGGGATGGGATGGGATGGGATCAATGGAATGGGATGGGATCCATGGGATGGCATTCATAGGATCCATGGGATGGGATGGGATCAATGGAATGGGATGGGATCCATGGGATGGCATTCATAGGATCCATGGGATGGGATGGGGGCTGCACACGCCGTTATCTCCGCCTTGTCCCGCCGCTCCTCTGGGAACGGCCGGCTCCTCCGTGGGAGCCGTGCTGGGAGCAGAGTCAATATTGGCTGAGCAAACACCGCCGGCAGAGCCGCTGTTTGCGGAGCCGCGGGACTCGGAGGCTCGGCTGCCGCTTGGAAATCGGAATAATCCAAGGAATCCGGGGGTTTTCCAAGGCACGGAGAGGTTTTTATGGATAGGAGAGCGGGCGGCTCCAAGGGGAGATCCCAGTTGCTCCAATCGGGGTTGGAATGGGAGGTGGCTGCACCGTGGGGTTCCTGAATTTAAATCCTTTAAAAAAAAGTGGGAATCCACCAGATCCAAACTCTTCTGCCGTGCCTGGGAGCTCCCATTCCCATCGGGTTCCGTTTGAGATTCCCTGGCACCGTTTCCCCCTGGATAACGGGAATGCTGGGAGGAGCAGCCAAACTGGGGCAGAAATCCCAAACTAAAATCCACTTTTAACCAGAAATTTCCATGAATATTCCAGGATGGAGCTTTCCTTCTTTGGTCCTGAGGTTTCCCTTCAGTTTAAAAAGCAGGAAGAGGAAAATGGAAATCCAGGAAAAGAAAAAAAACCCAGGAAAAGGAAAAAAAGCAGGAAAAGAAAAAAGAGGAATACAAGGAGGCCTCGAGGAGAAGGGATTTGCCTCTTTGTTTTCCCATTTTTTTTAGGGAGGAGAGAGGAGGAAAATAGTTCAAATCAGGGGGAAAAGGGATCAAATGACAGGAAAAAATGGGATCAAATGAAAGGAAAAAATGGGATCAAATGACAGGAAAAAATGGGATCAAATGAAAGGAAAAAGGGAACAAATGACAGGAAAAAAGGGAACAAATGACAGGGAAAAGGGATCAAATGACAGGAAAAAAGGGATCAAATGACAGGAAATAATGGGATCAAATGACAGGAAAAAAAAGGGATCAAATGACAGGAAAAAAAGGGATCAAATGAAAGGAAAAAAGGGAACAAATGACAGGAAAAAAAAGGGATCAAATGACAGGAAAAAAAAGGGATCAAATGACAGGAAAAAAAAAGGGATCAAATGACAGGAAAAAAAGGGATCAAATGAAAGGAAAAAGGGAACAAATGACAGGAAAAAACAGGGATCAAATGACAGGAAAAAAAAGGGATCAAATGACAGGAAAAAAGGGATCAAATGACAGGAAAAAAGGGATCAAATGACAGGAAAAAAAGGGATCAAATGACAGGAAAAAAGGGATCAAATGACAGGAAAAAAAGGGATCAAATGACAGGAAAAAGGGATCAAATGACAGGAAAAAGGGGATCAAATGACAGGAAAAAGGGAACAAATGACAGGAAAAAAGGGATCAAATAACAGGAAAAAAGGGATCAAATGACAGGAAAAAAGGGCTCAAATGAAAGGAAAAAGGGATCAAATGTCAGGAAAAAATGGGACCAAATGACAGGAAAAAATGGGATCAAATGACAGGAAAAAAGGGATCAAATGACAGGAAAAAAGGATCAAATGACAGGAAAAAAGGGATCAAATGCCAGGAAATAATGGGATCAAATGACAGGAAAAAAGGGATCAAATGACAGGAAATAATGGGATCAAATGACAGGAAAAAAAAAGGGATCAAATGACAGGAAAAAAGGGAACAAATGACAGGAAAAAAGGGATCAAATGGCAGGAAAAAAGGGATCAAATGACAGGAAATAATGGGATCAAATGGCAGGAAAAAAAGGGATCAAATGACAGGAGAAAAGGGAACAAATGACAGGAAAAAAGGGATCAAATGGCAGGAAAAAAGGGATCAAATGATAAGGAAAAAAGGGATCAAATGACAGGAAAAAAGGGATCAAATGACAGGAAAAAGGGATCAAATGACAGGAAAAAATGGGACCAAATGACAGGAAAAAAAGGGATCAAATGGCAGGAAAAAGGGAATCAAATGTCAGGAAAAAGGGAATCAAATGTCAGGAAAAAATGGGATCAAATGATAAGGAAAAAAGGGATCAAATGACAGGAAAAAAAGGGATCAAATGTCAGGAAAAAATGGGACCAAATGACAGGAAAAAAGGGATCAAATGACAGGAAAAATGGGATCAAATGAAAGGAAAAAAGGGCTCAAATGACAGGAGAAAATGGGATCAAATGACAGGAAAAAAGGGATCAAATTATAAGGAAAAAAGGGATCAAATGACAGGAAATAATGGGATCAAATAGCAGTAAAAAAGGGATCAAATGAAAGGAAAAAGGGAACAAATGACAGGAAAAAAGGGATCAAATGGCAGGAAAAATGGGATCAAATGAAAGGAAAAAAGGGCTCAAATGACAGGAAAAAATGGGATCAAATGGCAGGAAAAAATGGGATCAAATGACAGGAAAAAGGGCTCAAATGGCAGGAAAAAAGGGATCAAATGGCAGGAAAAAAGGGATCAAATGACAGGAAAAAATGGGATCAAATGACAGGAAAAAGGGCTCAAATGACCGGAAATGCTGGAATTTCCTTGGAAGGTGCCTGGGAAGTGCCGTGGGAGCAGCAGGATTGTGATCCCCATTCCTGCCTGCTCCAGTCCGGGATCATTCCGTGTTCCTGGGACGCTGATCCAGGATTCCCAAATCCGAATTTTTAACCCTGCAGAGGCCGGAGCTGCCCTTTTCCAGCCACATTCCTACAAATTCCCGCTCTCCACCCATCCCATTGTGCGACATTCCCAGCTCCTGGCATCTCCTGGATGTTTAATTCCCTTTGGATGAAGGAAATGGAAAATCTGACGGACAATTCCGTGCATCCCAGGCCGGCCTTTGGAGCGGGTGTTTATGGAAAACTCCCGTGCCAACCTCTCCTCATTTTTCCTGCTGCTCTGGCACCGGGAAGGACAAATGTTTATATTCCAGGCTTTTCCGATTGTTTCCATGTCGAGCCGCTTTCCAAGGAACTCTTCATGTGGTTCCAAGCGTTGGCCGTTAATTTTCGCTTCCAATTGGATCCAGGTTTTTCCTCCGAGGTTTTAAAGTTGGGAAGGATTTGTTTTGGGAATGTGGCACCGCTCGGGGGGCGGGAATGTCACATTCCTGTTTTATTGAAAGGATAATTAGGCTTGGAATGTTATATTCCCAAAGCCTGGAAGTGTTCCAGGAGCAAGCTGGATGAGTGGAATGGGATGAGCTTTAAGGTTCTTTCCCAAAAAAATTCCGTGATTAAATTATTGATCCTCCTTTGGAGAAATTAATTCAGTGGGAAAATCCAGCGGCGTGTCCGTCCAGCACCTCCAAATCCAGGGAAATGCTCAGGCTCGTCCATCCCATCCCGGGATTTTCCTTTCCCTCCTCTCCGCCTCTTTTTGGGAAAGCGGGAAGGAAGGGAGCAGCTCCCTGAATTCCACATTTCATAAAGGGAATAAAAGATCAGAAACCCGGGAAAAATCCGGAATAATTCACCAGCCTGGAGCTGTTTCCTTGAACATTCCGGCAGCTCCTGACGCCTTCCCTCGCTCGTGATCCCATCCCAAAAATCCTGGGAATGTTGGCTGGATCCGGCTGCCCTCCTTATGGGAATCAGGGATGTGGGAGCGGCCGTGCTGCCGGGAAAACGCAGCGGATTTGACCCGGAATTGTTGGTAGGGAGAGAAAATCATTCCAGGGCTTTTCCCACCTGCAGGAATCCGGGGATTATTGGGCATCCATTCCTTCCAGAACGGGAGATCCCATCCAGGATTGGATCCCATCCAGGATTGGATCCCACCCAGCCTCTCCAGGGGCTTTTCCTGGGTGAGTTTGGGATTGGGGCAGAGCTTGGGATGTTGGGAGGAGCCCAAAGTGCTGCTCCTGGATGGGATTTTCCCATTGGCATTCCGGCATTATCCCATGGCAGGGATGGGATGGGATAATATGGGATGGGATGGGATGGGTTGGATGAGATGGGATAATATGGGATGGGATGGGGTGGAATAGGATGGGATGGGATTGATGGGATGGATGAGGTGGATGGGACGGGATGGGATTGGATGGGTTGGGATGGAATGGGATGGGATTTGGCTCCTTTTCCTTGGGCTGTTCCCATTCCCGGTTTCAGGAGCTGGGCATGGATCCAACGTTGCCTTCCCAAGCTGATTCCAATGCCTGACAGGTGCCGGAGCTTTGGGATGGGGGAGCTTCGGGCTCGGGTGATTATCCTTGGATTTTAAGCGGATTACGCCGACTCCGGAGTGGGGTTTGTTGGATTTCCCCACGCTCCGTGTTTGCCCAGCGGCTCCCAAAGTCAACACGGGCCTGATCAAACATTCCCGGTTCTTCCCATGGCCCTTTTCCCAAAGATCCGCTCCCAGGAGCATCCGTGGGGAGCTGGGAATGCAGGAGGCACAGAGGAATTTCGGGAATTTTGGGAATGTGCTGTCCGGGTGGCACAGAGGAATTTGGGAATGCAGGTGGGACAGAGGAATTTCGGGAATTTTGGGAATGTGCTGTCCAGGTGGCACAGAGGAATTTGGGAATGCAGGTGGGACAGAGGAATTTTGGGAATGCGCTGTCTTGATGGCACAGAGAAATTTTGGGAATGCCGGTGGCACAGAGGAATTTAGGGACACAGAGGAATTTTGGGAATGCGCTGTCCAGCCCTGTCCTGCATCCCATGGAATGGCCACTCAAATTCCAAAGGAAAAGCTGCCCTGCATCCCAGGCTGCTCCAGCCCAGCCTTGGACATTCCAGGGATCCAGGGGCAGCTTCTCTGGGAATTCCATCCCAGCCAGGAATTCCTGCCCAATCTCCCACCCATTCCCGGTGTCCTGCCCCTCCCTCCCTTATCCCAAATCCTTCTCCAGCTCCCCTGGAAGTGGCTCCGATCTCCCTGGATCTCCTCTCAGCAGGAACTCACCTTCCCATGATCAACCACAAACGCCGAAAAAATCCATAAAAAACCCCCAAAAAACCAGGAATCAACCACCCCAACCCCTCCAGCTCTCCGGGAACATCAATTCCCCGGGATTGGCAGGGAATGAAAGCATTCCCAGCTCCCTGCCAGCGCCGGGAGAGCGAAATCCCAGCCCGGCTGCTGCCAGGCATGGCTGATGAGCCAAGAGCCGCGAGGAGCCGCAGCTCTTCCCTCGTTCCCACTCTGGAGCCGCATTCCCGCTTTTCCCGAGTTCCCTGGCACATCCAGGGATATCCATTGACCTTGTTAGAGCAGCGGCTGCCGGCGGCAGCGCCGGGGCCTCGTGTGCACGAATTAAAGATGCCAGAGGGTAATTCATGGAGCGGCGGGAATGGGAAGGGCGGGATTGGGATACGGCGGGGAAAGGGGATGGATTTTGGGATAAACCCACTCAGGATGGGAATGGCCAGGACTGGGAAGCGGGCAGGGAAAGGGGATGGATTGTGGGATAAACTCCGTTCAGGTTGGGAATGATTTGGATTGGGAAGCAGCGGGGAAAGGGGATGGATTGGGATACAGTAGGGAAAAGGGATGGATGGTGGGATAAACCCTGTTCAGGTTGGGAATGATTTGGATTGGGAAGCAGGCGGGGAAAGGGGATGGATTGTGGGGCAAACCTACTCAGGTTGGGAATGATTTGGATTGAGAAGCAGTGGGGAAAGGGGATGGATTGTGGGATAAACCCACTCAGGATGGGAATGGCCAGGATTGGGAAGCGGGCAGGGAAAGGGGATGGGTTGCAGACTAAAATATCCCACTTAGGATAAAAATGGCCTGGATTGGGAAGCAGTAGGGAAAGAGGATGGATGTGGGATACACTGGGAAAGGGGATGGATTGGGATACAGTGGGGAAAGGGGATGGATTGGGAAGTAGTAGGGGAAGGGGATGGGTTGTGGGACAAACCCTGCTCAGGGCAGGATGATCACTCTCAAGTGGGGTTGGGCATTTTTTTAGGGGTTTCTGGCTTGGGATGGTTTTTTCCCTTTCCCTTCCTTCCTTTCACTTCCTCCCTTTCCCCCTTTCATTTTCGCCTTTTTCTTTCCCCCTTTCCTGCTTTTCCCCCCTCCCTTTCTTTTCCTTTCCCTTCCTTTTCCTTTCCTCCTTTACTTTTCCCCCTTTTCTTCTCTCCCTTTTTCTTTGCCCATTTCCCTCTTCCCCCTTTTCTCTTCTGTCTTTTCCCTTTTCCCTTTTCCCTTTTCCCTTTTCCCTTTTCCCTTTTCCCTTTTCCCTTTTCCCTTTTCCCTTTTCCCTTTTCCCTTTTCCCTTTTCCCTTTTCCCTTTTCCCTTTATCCCTTTATCCCTTTCCCTCTTTTTGCCTCTTTTTGCCTCTTTTTGCCTCTTTTTGCCTCTTTTTGCCTCTTTTTGCCTCTTTTTGCCTCTTTTTGCCTCTTTTTGCCTCTTTTTGCCTCTTTTTGCCTCTTTTTGCCTCTTTTTGCCTCTTTTTGCCTCTTTTTGTTTTGCCTCTTTTGCCTCTTTTGCCTCTTTTTGCCTCTTTTTGCCTCTTTTTGCCTCTTTTTGCCTCTTTCTTTCCCCCTTTCCCTCTTTCCCTCTTTCCCTCTTTCCCTTCCACTTTTCCCTTTTCCCTTTCCCTTTCCCCTTTCTTCTCTTTCCCTTCCCCGGATTTTTCCCCTTGGGACACTTCCAGGGGTGACACATCCACGATTTCCCTGGAGAAGCCGTGCCACCACCTTCAGTGGAAGGATCCTGTTCCTCCTCCCCACAGCGTGAAAAGCGACACAGGACCCAAACCTTCATCCCCCAAATCCCGGCGGATCCCAATCCCTCCCTGCTGGAGCCGCGCTGATCCCGCGGAGCTCCGGGCTTGGATTTGTGCCCTGGGATTTCCAGCCGGGGCTAAATTTGTCCCCAGGCACGAGGGGAGGGCAGAGCCAGATCAGCTGGAAAAACTTTCCCGCTGGATTAGCACCCCAAGGCCCCGGGAGCCGTCGCTTCCAATGGGTGGGATCCATGGATCGACCTCTGCCGCCGGCTGGGCCGGAAAAAAAAGCGGGAAAAGCAATTTTTTAGGGATGGCAATCCAGCCTGGAACGAGCCAGGAATTCCCTTTGCACACACCCAATTCCCAAAGCCGGAATTCCAAGTTTTCCAGCGGCCTGGGGGTTATTTATAGCAGGAATGAGAGCCGGCGTTTTCCTCCTCCAGGAAATTTGGGAAGGGCACGAGTGACCCCAGCGTGGAGCGATGGGATTTTGTGGATTTCTGCGGGAATCTGCGGCAGGATTTACACCTCGCAGCCATTCCCAGGCAGGAAAGGAACCTCGGGAAGCGGAGAGCTCCAAAATTCCCAAATTCCCTGTGAGCCCTGGATTCAGCCGCCAAAATTCCGCTAATTCCAGGTGTGAGGAGCAGGAAAATGGGAGCAGGAGCAGCGGGAATGGGATGGGAACATCCCTGGGTTCTTTTTCCTTGGGAAGGATCCGACGTTTATGGGATCAGCTCTTCAGTGGTGGAGATTCCCGCTTTTCCCAGGGATATTTACACGGGAGTGGGTTTGGATCCATCTTCCTCAGGTTTTTTCCTCAGGATTTCTTCATCTGGATTTTTCCTCAAGATTTTTTCCTCAGGACTTTTCCTCAGGATTTTTTCCTCAGGACTTTTCCTCAGGATTTCTTCCTTGGGGATTCTTCCTCAGGATTTTTCCTCAGGATTTTTCCTCAGGATTTCTTCCTCAGGATTTTTCCCCTCTCGATTTTCCCTCACCCAGAAGGATTTTGGGGTTTTTAGCCCAGAAAGATATTGGGATTTGGGATTTTTAGCCCAGATAGATACCAGGATTTTTAGCCCAGAAGGATTTTGGGATTTTTATCCCAGAAGGATTTTGGGATTTTTAACCCAGAAGGATTTGGGGATTTTTAGCCCAGATAGATACCAGGATTTTTTGGGATTTGGGATTTTTATCCTAGAAGGACTTTGGGATTTTTAGCCCAGAAAGATTTTGGGATTTTAAGCCCAGAAGGATATTGGGATTTTTATCCCAGAAGGATTTTGGGATTTTTAGCCCAGATAGATACCAGGATTTTTTGGGATTTGGGGATTTTTAGCCCAGAAGGATATTGGGATTTTTAGCCCAGAAGGATTTTGGGATTTTTAGCCCAGAAGGATATTGGGATTTGGGATTTTTAGCCCAGATAGATACCAGGATTTTTTGGGATTTTTAGCCCAGAAGGATTTTGGGATTTTTAGCCCAGAAGGATTTTGGGATTTTTAGCCCAGAAGGACATTTCCGTTTTGCTCTGCTCCCGTTTTTCCAGCTGCTGCCCTTTGGAGTGCCGCGTTGGTTGTGATTCCCGGGATGCCGCCTTCGGAGCGGCGCTCCTTCAGAAAATCCGGCAGCGCCATCTGTGATTTCCGCTCTTGGATGGATAATTGGATTTGAGTGCAGGGTGGGCTCGGGGCTGGAATTTTTCCATGCCAAGGCACTCACAGCCGGGTTCCAGGAGGATTCCAGGCAGGAACGGAGCCATTCCTGACTGGGAATGGAGCGCTTTGTCCCTCTGGAATTCTCGGGGCCGCTCTCATGTTGTCACTTTTGGGAAGGAACCTGATTTTTCCTCCTCTGGTTGATCCCATATTTTAAAATATCCCTTCAAGAGCTGCAGAATATCCTGGATTTCCTTTGGATCTGTGAGGATCCTTTGGCATATCCCAGAATCCAAGGATT
>JAJEOU010002273.1:182805-213873 GCA_021534815.1 Acrocephalus arundinaceus
AGCTCGATGCCACCGTGTCCCCTCAGGTGCCACCAAACCCCTGGCGGTGCTGCCTGTCCCGGGCACAGCCACTCCCGGCTCCCTCCGGTGTCACCTCCCGCGGAATCCCAGAGATCCGGCAGGGAAGCGGCTCCCCAGGATCCCCCTCAGCATTCCCGGGGATAAAACTGGGCCAGGGGCGCTATAAATGGATGTGATTTGTGCTAACTAGACTGTAATTATATTAATATTTTAGAAAACAATTGTTATAAAGTAAAAAAAGAAAAAATATAAGTAATTAGTGCTACAGAACGAATGGGCCACTTTTGCAGATGTTCTGTGGGAAAATGGGATACGGGATGGAGTACTGAGGTAAGAAATCCTCTAAAATTGGAGGATTGGCCTTGGAATGGAAAAAATTGGGATTAGCCAGGTATGGAACCCGAGTTGTGCTTTAATAGGGCTTGGTTTTGGAATAATGTTTAGTTCTATAACGCAACGCTTGGTACACACGCGCCATTGGTGGGGTTGTTCAAAGGACAGTGATGAGGATGAGGAGCCTTCATCCCAAAGGCCACCGAAAGGAGGCAGAAGACCCTTGAGGAACAAGTGAAGCGTGGGCCATGGAGAATGGTGACGTAAATTTCCAGAATTAAAAATAGAAGGGGATTTACTGGAAATATTGATGAATATGTATGAGCATATCATTTATAAGTTTTATTTGAGGTAATTCTGCTTTGTACATGAGGTAGGATGAGAAACCCACCCCAGACCCTGGTCAGGTTTTTTTATGTGTTATCCAAACCTTAATTATACTCAATTAATCACCGCCAAACTTTATATTGTGTTTTATCTCAATTAAAATCGTTACAAAATTTAACTTTGTTCAATTGGATGTACAGATCTCCATTTATAACACCTGTGGCTTCAAGGAGCAGCTCCCCCCCGGCCTCCTCCCGGCACGGCTGCGTTTTTAATCAGCTTTTTATTTTTTAAATTTAATTTTCAACCTCTTTCTTCTCCCATTTCTTCTCCCGGCGTTTTTATCTCCTCTTTGGATGCACAAATCCCGACTATTTTGTTCCCGGAGTCGGCAGGATGATCAAGGGGTTTGCAGCCTCCTGAATTATTCAGGATGTCGGAGCTCCTCACTAAATATTTTTGCTTCCAGCCTGTCAGGGAGAAGATCACAGGAATATTTTGTTCATTCCAAGATCTCTCTCTCCCAGCACCGGTGATGGGCAAAGCGCTGCCATCGTTCCATAAGGGGCTCGTTAATGGAGGGGCTCGTCGTTAATTAGAGCAGGAGCGATGTCATTGTCACCCCCAAGGTGGCTTTGGGGACACGGGCATGGCTGGGAATCTTCTCCAGGGCTTGGAATTTTCTCCAGGGCTTGGAATCTTCTCCAGGGCTTGGAGAGGGATTGGGGTTGTGCTGGTGCTGTTGGATCAGGATGGAGTGGTGGGAAGTCACCCCACGTGTCCCTGGCTGGAGGTGGCAGTGCCACCACCCCTCCAGATGAGGGGACACTGGTGCCTGGCTGGAGTGTCCTGGGTTGGGGACTCTCAGCTCAGGGATGCCTCATTCCTGGGAGGGATGGAATCCCAAAATCCTGGAATGGGTGGGGTTGGAAGCAGCCTCTGCCCAGGCAGGGTCACCAAGAGCAGGTGACACAGGGACACATCCAGGTGGGTTTGGAATGGCTCCAGAGAGGGGGACAATGGCACGTCCTTGGTGGGACAATGGCCCAACATTTGTGGGACAATGGCATGGCCTTGGTGGGACTATGGCATGTTCCTGGTGGGATGGCGGCATGTCCCTCATGGGTCAATGAAATATCCTTGATGGGACAATGAAATATCCTTGATGGGACATTGGAATGTCCCTGGTGGGACAATGACATGTTCCTGGTGGGACTATGGAATGTCCCTGGTGGGAGAATGGAATATCTTTGGTGGGACAATGGAATAGTCTTGATGAGACATTGGAATGTCTTTGGTGGGACAATGGAATGTCTTTAGTGGGACATTGGGATGTCCTTGATGGGACAATGACATGTTCCTAGTGGGACGATGGAATGTCCTTGGTGGGACAATGGAATATCCTTGGTGGGACATTGGAATGTCCCTGATGGGACAATGACAGGTTCCTGGTGGGACACTGGAATGTCTTTAGTGGGACAATGGAATGTCCTTGGTGGGACAATGGAATGTCTTTGGTAGGACAATGGAACGTCTTTAGTGGGACATTGGGATATCCTTGGCGGGACATTGGAATGTCCTTGATGGGACAATGACATCTTCCTGGTGGGACGATGGAATGTCCTTGATGGGACAATGACATGTCCCTGGTGGGACAATGACATGTTCCTGGTGGGACGATGGAATGTCCTTGGTGGGACAATGGAATGTCTTTAGTGGGACAATGGAATGTCCTTAATAGGACAGTGACACATCCCCGGAGCTGCTGCCACACCCACCAGTGCCTGGCACTTCCCCACCGCCATTTTTTGGGATTTGTGGAGGTTTTTCCCAAACCACCCCAACCCAGACCCCGCCGAGATCTCAGAGGTGCCACCTGCTCCCCGTTCCTCCGGAGAAAAACCGCGGCTCCGCTTCCCGACCTTCCACGGCATTCCAGGGCTCCGCGTTGTCACCAGCATCCAACCTCTCCTTGCGGTTACCTCATAAAAATCCCTCGGATCTTGGAAGCGGCCCGGGAATATTTGCATATGGATCTCCTTCCTTTTCGCGGCACAGCCTGGCTGCCAGATGGGAAAACCGACGGAGCCTCCAACATTCATCCGCCGTTCTCCTGCGCCGGGAACCGCGGCGGAAACGAGGTGGTTTTCCAACCCTGGGATACTTTCACAGGGATCAAGGGGAGGGAAAACCACATGGAATCAATTAAAGGCCGCTTTTCCCAAAGTTTAACGGTGCGGAAAAGATTCCTTTGTGGGCCCTTGGAAAAATGGGATTGTGGCTCCATAAATCCCTTTTTTCCTTGGATTTCACCCCATGTCCAGCACACGGATTGGGTGCACCAGGATTTATCCCAAAGAACCGGAGAGGTTTTGGGGAGGGAAAACACTTTTCCTTGGGAATGTGGGACAGGAATTTTGATTTTTTTAATTTCTTTCCAAGCCCAGATTTCAGTGTTTGGGGTATAATGGTGTTTTTTGGGATATAATGGTGTTTTTTGGGATATAATGGTGTTTTTTGGGATATAATGATGTTTTTGGGGGGTTTAATGGTGATTTTTAAGTGTATGAAGGTGGGGTGTTAAGATATAATGATGCTTTTGGGGATATAAGGGAATTTTTTGGGATATAATGACTTTTTTGGGATATAATGGTATTTTTTGGGATATAATGATATTTTTTGGGATATGATGAATTTTGGGGGATATAATGATGTTTTTTGGGATGTAATGGTGTTTTTTGGGGTATAATGATGCTTTTTAGGATGTAATGATGGGATTTAGGGTGCAATGATGGTTTTTAGGGTGCAGTGATTTTTTGGGGGGTATAAGAATGAGTTTTAAGATGTGATGACGATTTTTAGGGTGAAATTATGGGGTTTAGGGTATCATGATGTTCTTTGGGCTACGATGATACATTTTAGGGTGCAATGCGGATATTTTGGAATGCAGCAACAATTTTTTTTTGAGTCTAATAATTTTTTTGAGAGTATTGATGCATTTTAGGACTTTTAGAGCATAAAGTTCCTTTTGGGGTGCAATGATTTTTTTGGGGTGCCACAATTCCATTTTGGGGGTGCACTGAGGGGCACAATGGATTTTTTTGGGATATAATGATGATTTTTGGGATCTTAAAGTGTTGTCTCACATCCCCGAGACAATCTTGGATCTCTTCCATGTCGGAGAGCTTGTAAGGGATTAATCACCCACCCTAATTATTTTGGAACATCCCAAATTATCCGGGTGGAACAGCAGGAAAACGACGCGGCCTCGTATTCCGAGCAGAGCCTCACTCCAGGAATCCGTCGTCTGCTCATTCCTTAAACTCTGACAGCAAAAAACTGGGATCCAAATGTCCCTAAGTGATTCCCGATGACGCGCACCGGGAATTTTCCGGCGTCATTCCGGAAATGTAACGACAAGGGCCCTTCCGCCGGGATTAATTGGCTCCTAAGTGGTTGCACGTGTTGTGCTCGGAGTGCTGGGATCCCAGGCTTGGAATGCTGCTGGAGGCGGGAATTCCGGGCTCAGGGAAGGGATTGATCCGGCTCCAAAGGGCGGAGCAGGAAGTTCCAGGATTGGGATTGGAGCATCCAACAAAGAGGCTGAAAAAAAATTTAAAATGTGATTTTAAGGAAAAAAGTGGTTTGGTTTTTTTTCCTCAAAATCCAATTTTTAAAGGAAATTCCAGAATTTTTTAAAACTTTTTTAGGGGTTTTTTGGGATTGTGGAGCCATCCAGGACCTGTAAATCCAGGAGCACCAAGGTTTCTGCTGGAAGGTGAGGAACTGGGAAGGTTCATGGAGCCAAGAACAGCGACAAGGCCTTGACAGAAATTCTGGGACAATGAGGAATCCACGATTTTCCATAAAATCCTGGAGGGCCGGTAACAAAAGGGGAAAAGCAGGGATGTGAATCCCTTTGGGAACACCCCATAGCTGCTAGAAATGTGGCACTGGATCAACTCTGATGCCCCATCCCTGGAAATATTCCGGATTGGATGGGGCTTGGAGCAGCCTGGAATATTGGGAGGTGTCCCTGTCATGGCAGGGGTGGGATGGGATCGGCTTTAAAGTCCAAACCCATTCCAGGATTCTGCATTCCCATCCCACGGAAAAATGGGATGTTTGCTTTGCCCTGTGCTCTCTGTGGGTTGAATTCCCAGCTTGGGAATTCCTGGATTTTTGGGAAGAGGCAGATTCCAGGCGGGAAAGGGCCACACAGAGGTGGCTCATCCATGGCCCTTCCCACAGGGATGGGAATGCTCAGGGGGACATTCCTGGTGTCCTTGAGGGGACAGGATCCTCCTGGAGCCATCCCAATGCCATGGCCAGGGCCATCCACGCCTGCCGCGTTCCCTACGGATTTTCCATCCCGGGGTTGGGAACGGGGACATTTTGCACCCACTTTATTCCAGTCCCGTGGTTTTTCCTGCCCGGGGCAGAGGATAACTCTTCCCTGCAGAATCCCACGGCTCCGTGCTCCGTCGGGTTTTAAATAGCGCAGGGAAATAATGGGAATTTTCGGTTGGATGGGCCGAGGCTGGATCCGACCTTGAGCCCGCGCTCTCCTGACTTTGGAACTCTGCAGGGACACGGAGCGTTGCCTTTCCCTTTTTATTTTTTTCCTTTTTTCCCTTTTTAAACAAGAGATAAATCCCCGGAGCGCCGGAGCAGGAATTGCAGCCGTGGCTCCCGTGATCCGTGAGGAGTTTTCACAGCTTTCCTTTCAGCTGGAAAATTGCTCCGCTCAGCTGTGACCGGCTGGGGAAGGAGCTGGAGCAGCCTCATCCCGTCCTTCCCGGGGCATCTGGATGAGCAGGGACAAATCCTTCAGGCCGGAGGGGACACACCCAGCTGGGAGTGGTGGTGAGGATGGATTTGGGATCATTTGGGATGGGCAGGTTTGGCTCTGGGAATATCAATTTACTTGAATTTTTCCTGATTTTTTTTCTTTTTTTTTTTCTTTCTTTTTTCTTTTTTTTTGGGATGTGGCGATTCCCAGCCAGACTTTTGGAGGCAGAGGAACACCTCCATCACTTTTGGAAGTTTTTGGAGACTTTGGAAATCCTTTTAGTGCTGAGGGAGGGAAGGAAAAGGCCCTGGCATGGGACAAGCAGCTTCCAAACCCCGGTGGAAAACGGAGCAAATCCCACTCCCTGCACTTGTAAAATCCAGAATGTTTGGGTTTTCTGGGTGGGCAAATGGAAAGTTGGGATGGGCTAAAAAACCAGGAGACAAACTGTCCTGGGAAATGGGAAAGAGCAGCTCAGGGAAAACGGGATGGATTTCCTCTCCA
Organism: Acrocephalus arundinaceus; assembly: GCA_021534815.1. Taxonomy (NCBI): domain Eukaryota; kingdom Metazoa; phylum Chordata; class Aves; order Passeriformes; family Sylviidae; genus Acrocephalus; species Acrocephalus arundinaceus. The sequence continues at coordinate 188,783 of JAJEOU010002273.1, forward strand.
GCCCTGGGAATGCTGCAGTGCCCCTCAAATGTCTCTTTTGAAGTGGGTTTTATATTCGAATCCCAAATTTCCTGAGGTTAGAAAAGATTTCCAGGATCATTGAGTCCAACCTGTGATGGATCAACGTGGTTTCACCCAGCCCAGAGCACAGAGTGCCACATCCAGGAATTCCTTGGAAACCTCCGGGGATGGGGACTCCAAACCTCCCTGGGCAATTCCAATGTTTAACAACCCTTTCCATGAGGAAATTCCAGCCTGAACTTCCCCTGGAGCAGGCTGAGGCCATTCCCTCTTTTCCCGTTGCTGTTTGCCTGGGAAAAGAGGCCGAATATATTTGAGAATTTTATATTTATATAATATTAATATATTTTTATATTAGTATATTTATTATTATTATATTTAATATTAATTATAATATATTTAATATTTATTATCAATATATTTATTATATTCATTATATATTTATATATAATATTTATATATTTGGGATTTTTCCTGTGTTTTCCTTCACTGCCATTTAAGGTCCCTTTCCCACCCCAAAACCACTCCAGGATTCCGGAATTCCACGATCCGTGTACCCGAGCCCGTGTCAGGCAGGATTGAGTTGTCTCGGGATCCTTTGGAAGCAGCTCCAGCCCCGCTGCCGCGACCCGACCCGGGGGTGCCGTCAGCGAAAATAAATCTGCCTAATCCCGAGGAACGAGCGGGAACAGCGGCAGCTCGGGGGAGATTAGAGCCGAGTTTTGCCTTACAGCCCTTGGAAAGGGCCAGGATTTGCTGGGAAACCGAATCCCATTAATTAGCATTCCGCTAATGGCAGCGCCGGGTAAATATAGCGTTCCCTAATCCCAGCGCCAGGCGCGGGCTGACATATTTAGATCGCTGATATCAAAGCCATTAACGCCTCTCCGTGGGAAACCGATTCCCGAGGCGGGGCTGGCAGCGGGATTCTCCCGAGCCAATCCATCTTCCCAAGGCCCCGGCGGATCTTCGGCCACCACTGGCGGTGGGACGCGGCTTCCCAGAAATGTGCTCGCATCTGTCGGGATTCCTGCTGGCCAAAGGTTCCTGGGATTTGGGAAATGGGATCCTGGGATGAGCAGCGGCGCAGGATCCATCGGGATGTGGCCCCAGGAAAATGGGATCCTGGGATGAGCAGCACCGCTGGATCCATCAGGATGTGCCCCCTGGATCCATCAGGATGTGCCCCAGGTCCATCAGGATGTGCCCCAGGTCCATCAGGATGTGCCCCAGGTCCATCAGGATGTGCCCCAGATCCATTGGGATGTGCCCCTCAGATGCATCGGGATGTGCCCCTGGACCCATCGGGATGTGCCCCTGGTTCCATCAGGATGTGCCCCTGGATCCATTGGGATGTGGCCCCAGGAAAATGGGATCCTGGGATGAGCAGCACTGCCGGATCCATTGGGATGTGCCCTGGATCCATTGGGGTGTGCCCCCAGATCCATTGGGATGTGGCCCCGGGAAAATCAGATCTTGGGATGAGCAGCACCACTGGATCCATTGGGATGTGCCCCCCAGATCCATTGGGGTGTGCCCCCAGATCCATCAGGATGTGGCCCCAGGAAAAGGGGATCCTGGGATGAGCAGCACCGCCGGATCCATCAGGATGTGCCCCCGGTTCCATCAGGATGTGCCCCCTGATCCATTTGGATGTGCCCTGGATCTAATGGGATGTACCCCAGATCCATCGGGATGTACCCTGGATCTGGATGTGTGCCCTGGATCCATCAGGATGTGGCCCAGGAAAATGGGATCCCGGGATGAGCAGTGCCACTGGATCCATTGGGATGTGGTCTGGATCCATCGGGATGTGCCCAACTTTGGGATTGTCCAGGCCCTGCCTGGGGCAGGTTTTCCCTCCGCGGTGCCGTTCGAGGCCCAGCATTCCAGCTGGGAGCTTTCCCTTGGAATCACCCCTGAGGTATCCATGGGCAGCTGATCCTGCCCTGGGCACAGGGAGAACTGAAATCCTTGGATCTGGGCTCCAAGGGACATGTGGGGACACCTCCCCATTCCCTGGAACCATTCCAGGTGCTGGGTCATTCCCAAGACCCAGCCTGGGAGTGGGAGCATTGCTGGGCTGGGATGAAATCCTGGGAAAACGCCGAGTTTTCCCATGGGAGGTCAGAATCCAGGCAGATCCCGCGGGATCCTGGTCTGAGCACCCCTTCCCAGCAGGATAAATTTGGGGAATCTCCTCTCTGGGTGCCGAGGGCTCAAAAAATGTGGAATAAATTCCAGGAGGAGGGAAAAACGCTTGAGGCAGGTGGAGCTGGGAGAGCGAGTTTGGACAGCAAATTTTGGGGTTTTTGGTGGTTTTTGGTGGGTTTTTTTTTGATTTGGGGTTTTTTTTGGTGTTTTTTTGTTTTTGTTTTTGGGTGGGTTTTTTGGGTTTTTGTGGGGGTTTTGTTTTGGTTTGGGTTTTTTTGGTGTTTTTTTTTTTCTTTTGGGATTTGGGTGGTTTTTTTGGTTTGGGTTTTTTTGGTTTTTTTTTTTTTTTTGCAGCTGGGAGGTTTCGTTCCTCATAAAAGCCGCGCTTGGCTCATGGATCGGGAATAACACTTATCTCATGGATGGGGCCAGACGTGTGTCAGCCGCATTCCAGGGGCACGGATTCCCCGGCGTGATTCCCAACTCCGATTTTTGGGGGGGCTGGTGGGGTTTTTAGCCCCAGAGCAGATGCAGGTGGCAGCCAAAGGATTTTGGAATGTCCTCAATCCATGAAATCATGAAATAAATAGGGAAAGAGCCTTGGGAGCTGCAGGAAAACTTGGGATCGGGGTCGGGAAATGCAGTGGATGGGAACAAAAATATCTTTTTTTTTTCCTTTTTTTCTTTCTCTTTTTCTTTCTTTTATTTAAATTTTTTTCTGAATTTTAATTTTTTTTTAATTTTTTTTTTATTCAAAAAGGAGATGTGAGGGGTGGAAAAAATTCCCGATCCTAAAAACGTCCGGGGTGATTTGTTCCTCAGAGCCGGGCAGGCTGGAGGCACAAATCAAATGGAATCCTCCTCCCAAGAAAAGGAAACCAGAGGGGAAAAAAACCCTCAAAAAAACCTCCTCGAAGGAGGAAAGGCTTTAATGAGCTGCGAAGCCCTGATCACCCACGGAGAGCCCAGATTAATTAGGAGCTGCTGAAAGCCGAGCTCAATTAGGAGTTTAAGTCGCTCCCGGGGTGTGCGCAGGCTCCGGGAAGCGCCGGGATCGCCGCTGGATTCCCGCCCTTGGATGGAGAACGAGGCCGGGCCCACCCAAACCTGGCCCGGCTCCTCCAGCGCTTCCCGGGATTCCGTGTCCCTTGGGAATGAGCTGGGAATGGGGGATGCTCGGTGTTGGATTCCCTGCTGGATTTCCACGTTTCCAGCATCCCCAGGGATTCCCATCCTGGCTCCTTCCTCAGCTCCAGGTGAGATCCCGGGGGTGCAGGGGATCCAGCAGGATCCAGGATTGCTGTCCCCATGGATCCGTGCGCTCCAGCAGATCCCTTTCCCAAATTTCCCTCACTGGTGCAGGGCACAAATTCCCACTCGTTTGATGCGGAGAATGATGGAATCCTGGGATGGTTCAGGCTGGGAACGGACCTTAAATCCCACCCAGTGCCACCCCTGCTGTGACAGGGACACCTCCCACTGTTCCAGGTGGCTCCAAACCCTGTCCAGCCTGGCCTGGGACATTCCAGGGATCCAGGGGCAGCCACAGCTGCTCTGGGAATTCCTCCCAAGGAAAAATCCCATCCCAACATCCCATCCATCCCTGGGAAGCCATTCCCAGTGTCCTGTCCCTCCATTCCTTGTCCCCAATCCCTCTCCAGCTCTCCTGGAGTCCCTTTAGGCCCTGGAAGCAGCTCTGAGTTTTCCTTGGATCCTTCCCTTCTCCAGAGCCTCCCCACCCTCCTGGGGAGGAATTTCTTCCCTATTCCCAACCTAAACTTCCCCTCCTTCCCTCTGAACCCATTCCAGCTCCCAAGGAAACTTCCAGGCCGTTCCCCGAGCCATCCCCCACGTGCACAACCTCCTAACGAGCGCTCACCAAACATCCGAAACCCGGGAAAATTTATGGAGCATGACCCAAATTGAATTCTCCATTACAGCGGGATAATTGATTTTTTAGAAGGGAGATTAAATTTATTTTCCGCCTCACTAACGAACAGCCGGATTTCCCTTAATTGCTTGGAATGCAGGGTTGGGATGATTCATTAAAGCCGGAACATGCCTGGGTACATTACACTGTGACTAAAGCTTCCCTGCTCCGAGCAATTAAAGTGGAGAAATTCGGGATCTCGCGAGGAACCGAATAAAAATTCCAGCTCGGGATGTCTTATTAAGCTCCTCTAGGGAAAAAACCTCACAAATTCCCTTCCCCTCGTTCTCCAGGGAATCATTTGGTGATTTTTTTTTGGTTTTTTATTTATTTTTTTAGATTTCCCCCCTTTGCCTGGCGTTGTTTTCTCCTCGTGCCAGCCCTAAAAAAGAAGCGGCGTCTACGAGACAGATTTCGTGCCTCGCTTCACAGTTTTAATTTTATCAATCACAACATTTAGAAACCCGAATTGACAGCAGTGAGGAGACATCCCCGGATTCCGGAGGGGAGGAATTTTGGGCGGAATCTCGGAACATTTGGTAATTATAGACACGTTGCAAAAATAAAGGTATTGACTGAGGAAAACAGGAGCGGAGAGGGAGGAGGCTGGGGAGCTGGCAGGGATAAAGGAGGATTGGGAGGATTGTTTGGCACGTTCCAATCCCATCCCACCCGGGCTCCGAGGGCTCGCGGAAAAAAGTGGAGATGGATGTGGAGCCCGGGCTGGGATGGACACGGGGAGAAGGAATCAGGATCCTTGGAAAACCTTGGATAATTCCCACTGCCAGAGGGCGGGAATAGGTGGGATATCGGTGTTATAAAATACAGAGTTGGCTTTTCACAAAAATTAAAATGAGTGGGAAGGTTGTGCTGTATTTTATTTTATTAATAGAAATTAGAAATGTGATGAACAAATATTTTTTATGATTGTAACATCGTGTTAGAAGACTGGGATTTTTTGTTTTCCTGCATGAAGATTGCTGACCAAAAAGCTACAAAAAAAGGAATTTATTGAACTTCTGTTATCAAGGATCTTGTCCAAATGAAAATGACCAAAACCCCGGGAGAAGAATTTATGGGACCTGTGGTACCAGACAGAACAGAGCCACCCACAGACGGGTCTGCCAGATAAAATGGTTGGGGGGAGTTGGGACAAAATTAAGGAATTCACACTCCAAAGGAATGTTTGAATCATGTATGGGAATTTTTAAATATCCAATAGGCCGATACTTTTAATGAACAAACTTTTTGTTAGCAGTGTGTGCTGGCTGGTTCTGTGCCAGGCACCCTCAGCTGAGAAATTATTTGCTTTTGTCTCTCCTAATTGTCTATTTTCTTTTTCTTTTTTTAATTAAACTTCTAATTTTTTCTAAGAAAGTGAACCTCACTTTTCACATTGGGAATATTCCATGAGAGTTGGGAGGCCCTGGCACAGAGCAGCTGCGGCTGCCCCTGGATCCCTGGAATGCCCAAGGGGCTTGGAGCACCATGAGATAATAGGAGCTGTCCCTGCCCATGGGATGGGATGAGCTTTGAGGTCCTTTCCAACCCAAACCCTTCCAGAATTCAAAATTCATCCCAGAATTTGGAATTCTGGAAGGGTTTGGGTTGGAAAGGACCTCAAAATTCTGACTGGGGGGTCTGAATCTGGGAAGAACCCAGGGGATGGCTGCCGGATCCATGCCCATGGATGCAGGGAGAGATCCCAGGATTTCAGCCATTGGATGCAGGATTTTGGGGTTTTAAGCAAAACTTTCAGGCCTGTGATGTGCAACCCTAAAGGGAATGAGGCGCTGATGTTGTGTCCCCTGAAAAACGGGATATTCCTTCCCCATCCCAGCCTGCTCCATCCCTCCCTGCTTCCCTTGGATGCCGGAAAAGCTCCTGTGCTGCAGGATTGCGGGAGGATTGCTGCTCCAGGAGGGAAGAAACCGCTCCAGGAGGAGCTGCAGCGGGATGGTTGCAATTCCTGAATTCCCACCTGCCATCCATATCCCAAGGTTTTCCTCTTTTATTTTATTTTTTTGTTTGGTTTGGGATTTTGGGGGTTGGTTTGTTTGTTTTGGGGTTTGGTTGGTTGGTTGGGTTTTGTTGTGGGTTTTGTTGTGGTTTTTTTTTTCTGGAGAAAGGAGATGCTCTTTGTTTGTTTTGGGGTTTGGTTGGTTGGTTGGTTGGTTTTTATGGTGGGTTTTGTTGTGGGGATTTTTTCTGGAGAAAGGAGATGCTCTTTGTTTGTTTTTGGGTTTTTTTGGGTGGTTGTTTGGTTTTTATGGTGGGTTTTGTTGTGGGGTTTTTTCCTGGAGAAAGGAGCTGCCCTTTGTGTCCAAGAGCGCTCCGCGTCCCTCGGAGCTGTCCCCGGGAATGGGGAGATCATTAAGGAATAACGGATGGCTCCACCCCGCTCACGGTGCTGGGGAACCTAATTAGAGATAACGAAGGACGGAATCCGCAGCCTGCAGAGGCCGCAAAGTCATTAATTATGCTAATTAGGGGAGGTTTTGTCACCACAGAATCAGGGTGGGCTCACACCCGATTCCCTCCCCATCCCTGAAGATTCCTCATCCCGGTGTTTGCTTTGGGATGGGTTTGGGGGACGCTGGAGGATCCCAGGGGAGCTCCTGGAGGGGTTTGGAGGGGATGGAGCTGCAGAGCATGGCAGGAGGGGCTGGGAGCACCTGGATGGACTCTGCTCCCACTCACCGGAGCAGGGAATGTGGAATTTGGGATACGGACTGGGGCTCTCCAAGGAGAGCTCAAATCCTCCTCAGGTGCCCCATCCCTGGAAGTGCTTCCGTCCCTGGAATGTCCAAGGCCAGGCTGGATGGGGCTGGGAGCACTCTGGGGTAGTGGGAGGTGTCCCTGCCCATGGGAGAGGGTTTAAGATCCCAACCCATCCCATCCCAGGATTCTGAGATTCAAGAATGTTCCCAAATTCCAGCAGACTTCCCATGGTGCCAACAGCTCTGCTCCAGGGGGAATTTGGGCAGCTGGAGCAGGAAAATGTCCGAGGGGTGGCCATGGTGCCAAGATGTGCCCTTGTCCACCTGTTCTGTACCATTCCATGCCATTCCATCCTGTCCCTTCCTGTCCCAACCCATCCCAATCCCATCTCATTCCATCTCATTCCATTTCATTCCATCCCAACCCAATCCCATCCCATCCCATGGATCCCATGGATCCCATTCCATGGATCTCAATCCCATTCCCATCCCATCTAAATCCCATCCCAATCCCATCTCATTCCATTTCATTCCATCCCATCCCATGGATCCCATCCCATCTCATCCCATCTCATCCCTTGGATCCCATCCCTTGGATCCCATCCCACCCCATTGATCCCAATCCCATCCTCATCCCACCCCATCCCATCCCATCGATCCCAGTGCTATCCCCATCCAATCCCATGGATCCCAATCACATCCCCATCCAATCCCATCCCATCCCACCCCTTCCCATGGATCCCAATCCCATCCCATCCCATGGATCCCATCCCATCCCTTCCCACCCCACAAGAACTCCTCCACACAGACGGAAATGACAGCATGGCCGCCATGCTCCGTGGAGCGTGGATAACGAAAATTCCCGGCCATGAGGTGCATCCACGGACAATGAAAGGAGATTCCCGGAACACTTCGGAGCACCAACCATCTGCTCGGCCTAACAGCCCCGGCTGATTTTAATGCCGGTTTTACGACGGATCCGCACATCAGCCCGTCCATGCATACGGAATTCCGGGCTGGCCGCGCCTGGCGAGGAATTTGTCTCCGGTTTGGAACTCCTTCCCGCACATTAAAGGTGTAGCGGACCATGGAAGTGCCGTGTCGGATCCATCCCTGAAGTGCCGGAGCCGCCCCATCCACGCGGAAAACAGGGAGAGGGAGGAGAACTGCCCGGCCCGCTCTGTCAGGTTAATTAATTCTTGTTAATTACGTTCCCTGAAATCTTCCCCGGGTCGGTGCTGCCTCACCGAGGAGAGCTCGGCCTTCACTTCCCGGGAAATCAGAGCGGGAGCTGGGAGAGGATTTCAGGCTGTGATCTCGGCCAGGCTCCAGCTCTTTAATGAATTTTTTAACGACCTTATCAGCCTCCGAGCAGATTCATTTAATTATTAATTTGTTTGATTTGTTTCTCGCCACCCCAAAGTGGAGCCGTTCATCCGGGATGTTTGGGATGGCGCCGGAATGGGGTCGGGTTTAGCCGGAGCCAAACCTCGCCAGGGTTTTTGCCGGTTTCTCATGGAATTTGCAGCCTGGCTTGGCTCTCCCCAGGAGATTTCCGAGGTGAGCATCTCCTTATTTTGGCAACATCCAAATGACCCTTGAATGCTGTAATTCCAGAGGGTTCTGCTCCTGATTCTTCAATTTTCCCATTTCTTGGGGAAAAAAATGGGAAAATGAAGGAAGCTCAGCCAGGGCTGGCACGGCCATGATGTCATGTTGTCCCTCTTCCCTTCATGGTGACATTCCCGTCCTTTCCATCCTGTTATCCCTCTCCTCTCCAGCATTTTCTCCCTCTCCCCTTCCACCACGGCGCCTCTGGAACATCACAGCTCCAAGAGATTTCCTTTCTGAGCCATTGGGAATTCCAGGATTTCATTTATCCATGGAAACCTGCGAAAACCCTTTGATCTATCCATGAAAACTTCAGGAAAGAGGGAGGCTTTTCCCAGCTCTCCTTTCTCCTCCCTTCCATTGGGCCTGGAATGGTAATTCCAAAGTCATTATCAGGAATGGGGAGAGTTGTTATTCCAAAAGTTATTCCAAAGCTTGCTGACATCAGGCCTTTGTTTTCTTTGGAATTCTCTCCCAAAGGGATTTATTTCCCTGCCTCATCCCTCGGGATGAATGAATGAGCTTTGCTGTAGTCTGGGAATTCGGCTTGGCTGGGCTCGGTGTTCCTTGTCCTGGTTTTACTCCTGGATCAGCCGGATGGAACCTTTCCTGTGGGAAAAGCCCAAGGAATGAGTAACCTGTCTCCTCCTCCAGCAGGGATCCAGACAGGCCGGATTCCACAAACCTTTCGGGATTCATTGGGATTCACTGAGCAAACAAACAACCGGCGCTGGATGGAGACGAGCCGGGGAGAGGCCGCGGATGAACCGCGGATTTTAACGGGAACATCTACAAATCGCGGCTCACGTGGAAACTTCAGCTCCAGTCTCCCCGTGAGAGAAAAGCTAATTAAAAATCCCCTAATGAGCCCGGGCGCGGCGGCTGAGCAGAAGGGAAGCACCTCCGAGCGGCAAATCCATTGCCAAGGACGGAAAAGCCTCCAAGTGCAACGTGTTACAAGGAAAATGTCACTTTATTGGCTGTTCCCTCGTCTCGCTAACGAGCTCCCGGGTTAATTTTAGCTCTTCCGCTGCATCCCAGCTCCGTCGTTGCTGGGGATGGTGGATATCGACTCCCTCCTCGATGGGAATTTTCCTTTGGACTCGCAATGGGAATGGGGCTGTTGTCCCATGAGATCCCAGTGGGAATGGGGTTGTTCTCTCCCATTAAATCCCAGTGGGAATGGGGCTGTTCTTCCATGAGATCCCAGTGGGAATGGGGCTGTTGTCCCATTAGATCCCAGTGGGAATGGGGCTGTTCTCTCCCATTGGATCCCAGTGGGAATGGGGCTGTTGTCCCATTAGATCCCAATGGGAATGGGGCTGGGAAGAATCAGGAATGGGCAGAGCTAGGATTGGGATGGGCAGGGAGGGATCAGGAATGGGCAGAGCTGGGATTGAGATGGGCAGAGCTGGAATTGGGATGGGCAGGGAGGGATCAGGAATGGGCAGAGCTGGGATTGGGATGGGCAGGGAGGATCGGGAATGGGCAGAGCATGGATTGGGATGGGTGGGGAGGGATCAGGAATGGGCAGAGCTGGGATTGGGATGGGCAGAGCTGGGATTGGGATGGGCAGGGAGGGATCAGGAATGGGCAGAGCTGGGATTGGGATGGGCAGGGAGGATCAGGAATGGGCAGAGCTGGGATTGGGATGGACAGGGAGGATCAGGAATGGGCAGAGCTGGGATCGGGATGGGGAGGGAGGATCAGGAATGGGGAGAGCTGGAATTGGGATGGGCAGGGAGGGATAAGGAATGGGTAGAACACGGATTGGGATGGACAAGGGAGATCAGTGCACCCCGAGTCCCCCGGGATCCCGGTGGTGTCCCCTCATTCCGGGGACATTCCCGCATCCCCAGCAGCCTCGGGATGGCGCTTCCAGCCCCGCCTGGCACTGTGGGCTCTCCTCCTTCCCTAATTCCCCGTGAATTGTTGGCGCTCCCGAGGTGTCCTCAATCCATTGGTTCCACTCCCAAGGATCCGGCAATAAATCCCCGGCTCTGCCCGCCATCTTCCAGAGGCTCATCCCGGTGCTAATTCCATCGGAGCCAGGCTCAGCCCCGTTCCCAGCGCTCCGCATCCCCCAGGGCAGCGCCTGCAGAGGGCTGATAAGGGAATCGGCTTTGGCGGCCATGCCAGAGGTGAAATCCAAAGATCCCGAATGTTTGGGGATGTTTATCCGCCGTAATCAGCTCTTCCACTGGATGTCCCCGGGAAAGCCTGGACTGCGCTCCGCGCCCGGGGGCAAACAGCTCTCATTAATATTTCACATCATTTTCCTTTTTATTTTTCCCATTTTATTTCTTTCCTCCTGCTCCCAGAGCCTTGCAGGAGAGCGCCAGGATATTTTCCCCCTCTCCCGTGTTTGCCTGCTGCAGTAATCATCGGATTCAATCACTCGGGCGATGTTTTTATGGATTAATAACAGGCACTTTGGAGAGCTGGGAGCTGCAATCTGTACAACCTTAATGAGCACCGTGGGGACCCGGTGCCATGGTTTCCCAAATCCTCTCCGTGCTTCCCTCTAAATCATTCCCTGCTCCGGATGGCTCTCCTGCCTCCAGCACACCGGGCTCCCCGCTGGAAGTTGTCCCAATTAATTTTTTTTCCTGTTTTCTTTTTTTTTTTCCCTTTTGCTTTCCTAAAAGCTCGGCTCTGTCAGCGCTGACAAAATGTTTGTGTTTGCTGCTGCCTCGTGTGGGGTGGGAAATCTCCGCTCCTGGATCTGGGAATGCTGAGATTGGGGAGTTTTGCTCTGCAGGTGGTTGGGAGGGTGGGATTGGGGACACGGGGACACAACTGCAGCCAGGGGACATCAGCAGGGGTGGCCACCTCTCCGTAGGGTCATGGGATTGTTTTTGTTGGAAAAGGCCCCTGAGGTCATCGGGTCCGGCCACTCCCGGCACTGCCAAGGCCACCCCTGATGGTGTCCCCAAAGTGCCACATCTGCAGGGATTTAAATCCCCCAGTGCCACATTCGCAGGGATTTAAATCCCCCAGTGCCACATTCGCAGGGATTTAAATCCGCCCAGGGTTGGGCATTCCCTTTGCTAGGGCTGGATTTCCTCTCAGGAGAGTCATGGAGCAAAACCCATTCCCGATCCCTCCCTGCCCATCCCAATCCCTTTCCTGCCCATTCCCGATCCTCCTTGCCCATCCCAATCCCAGCTCTGCCCATTCCTGATCCCAGCTCTGCCCATCCCAATCCCAGGTCTGCCCATTCCCGATCCTCCTTGCCCATCCCAATCCCAGCTCTGCCCATTCCTGATCCCAGCTCTGCCCATTCCCAATCCTCCCTGCCCATCCCAATCCCAGCTCTGCCCATTCCCGATCCCTCTCTGCCCATCCCAATCCCAGCTCTGCCCATTCCCGATCCTCCCAGCCCATCCCAATCCCAGCCCTGCCCATTCCCGATCCCTCTCTGCCCATCCCAATCCCTTTCCTGCCCATTCCCAATCCCTCCTTGCCCATCCCAATCCCAGCTCTGCCCATCCCGATCCCTCCCTGCCCATCCCAATCCCAGCTCTGCCCCTTCCCAATCCCAGTTCTGCCCATCCCAATCCCAGCCCTGCCCATCCCCGATCCTCCCTGCCCATCCCAATCCCTTTCCTGCCCATTCCCAATCCCTCCCAGCCCATCCCAGTCCCTTTCCTGCCCATTCCCGATCCTCCCTGCCCATCCCAATCCCAGCTCAACCCATTCCTGGTCCCTTCCTGCCCATTCCAATCCCTTTCCTGCCCATTCCTGATCCCTCCCTGCCCATCCCAATTCCAGCTCTGCCCATTCCCAATCTCAGCTCTGCCCATTCCCGGTTCCTCCCTGCCCATCCCAATCCCTTTCCTTTTGGAAGTGCCACCTGTCCCCTGGGGCACACCAGAGCCACCCCGAGCTGTGGGGACACTCAGGAATCGGGAACAAAAAGGGGGGACTCAGGGAATTGGGGGATGATCCCTTCCCCATCCCATCAGGGCGAAGAAAACTGGGAACTGAGGAACGCGGCAAAAATGGGGGAGAAATTAATAATTCTCCAAAGCTCATCCCTATCGCAGCTCATCAGAACATTCCCGAACTCCATCCCGGGCTCCTTTTCTTCTCCCTGCCTCCAGTAAAGTGCTTGAACATCCCTTTAAAAATTAAAGGAGGAGGGTTCTGGAAGAGATAAGGGATAATTGCCTGGCTTTGACTGCGGCATTGATGTGAAAATAGGATTGGAATTACTCACTCCGGTTGAAAGGTTAGTTGAAGGTTATTACAGGAAAATTGTTATTCATCCATTTTTTTTTTTCCCTTCTTTCTGTGCCGCTGGATAGCCCCAAAGATTAAATCCGGGGAGCGCATAATGACCCATCAGGGCGGACAATGGTGGGAATAATCTCCAGAGGCTCCTGAGAGCTTTTCCTGAATAATTCATGGCTCAGCAGCCCTCCCCTCCCTCCCCGGCAGATTACACGGGAGTTTTCTTTGGGAAGAGATCATTTAAAGGAGCTTTTAAAAAAAAACCCAACAAAAAACCCACCGCGCTTTTTTTGGACGGAAGTGGGAATTACCGGCGGCATTCCCGAGGTTTGTTTCTGCCTTAATAAATCTCCTTTTCCCGCTGACCTCCGTGCCATGGGAACAAAACGCCGCGGGATAAAGGGAGGCTTTGTTGGGGATGGAGCTGGAGGAGCTCCCGTGGGGTTTTTCCTGCTCCGGGCAGAGACAAATCAGAGCTGTTGGGTCAGCGGAGAGAAATTCCTGCTCATCCAGCCCTTGGCCCCATGGATTGAACCCCTAAAACCCAACGGGAATGATTTCCTTTTTTTCCAGGAGGGGATTGATGGCGTTTCTCATCCCTGAGTTTCCCAAATTCCCTGCTGGTCCAGGTTCCATTCCCAGCTTTCCCTCCCATCCTAGGAGGATGCTCAGGCCATGCCAGGATCCTGTGGAAAACCAGGAATGTTATAAATGCAGAATATAAAGTTGGCTTTTCACAAATATTAAAATGAATTCTGTGTGTAGAATGTGGGAAGGTCGTGCTGTATTTTCTTTTATTAATAGAATAATTAATATTAAAAGAAAATTAATAATTTTCTTTTAATTCATAGAAATGAGATGAACAAATATTTTTTATGATTGTAACATCGTGATAGAAGACTGGGGATTTTTTGTTTTCCTGCATGAAGATTGCTGACCAAAAAGCTACAAAAAAAAGGAATTTATTGAACTTCTGTTATCAAGGATCTTGTCCACATGAAAATGACCAAAACCCCGGGAGAAGAATTTATGGGACCTGTGCTACCAGACAGAACAGAGCCACCCACAGACGGGTCTGCCAGATAAAATGGTTGGGGGGAATTGGGACAAAATTAAGGAATTCACACTCCAAAGGAATGTTTGAATCATGTATGTGAATTTTTAAATATGCAACAGGCTGATACTTTTAAGGAACAAACTTTTTGTTAGCAGTGTGTGCTGGCTGGGTCCGTGCCAGGCACCCTCAGCAGAGAAATTATTTTGCTTTTTTCTCTCCTAATTGCCTATTTTCTATTTTTTAATTAAATTTCTAAATTTTTCCAAGGAATTGAACCTTGTTTTTCACAGGTAAAAGGGTGGGATGTCACTTCCCGGCCTTCCCGCTGCTCCTCCAGCCCCGAAATCCTGGCCTGGCTCTGCTTCATCCTTTAATTTCATCTCCCGGCAGCGCTGTTACGCTTTAAATCTGCTCAATTGGTTTTGGTTTTAATTTTTTTAAAATTGGTTAAAAGTTTAAGTTTTTTTTAATTGGTTAAAACCCCTGGGATTTCTGGAGGTTTAAGGATGTGGGATGTGCATCCCTGGCATCCTTGGAATCCTGGAAAATAATTGAAAAAAATATCCTGGATGGTAATTGATATTTAGTAAATATTTCATCGTTATCAGATGGAAATTAAATCCTAATTAAACCTTCTCTGGGCTTTTCCAGCCAGGAGGATGAGGAGGGACGGCATTGATGCAGTGGGATGAGCAGGGAATCCTCTGGATTGGGATTTATCTTCAGCTTGGGCAGGTTTGTATTGATTTTGGGCAGGTTTGTATTGATTTTGGGTAAGTTTATATCGATTTTGGGGAGGTTCATATTGATTTGGGGTAGGTTTATATCCAATTTGGGCAGGTTTATATCAATTTTGGGTAGGTTTATATCAATTTTGGGTAGGTTTATATCAATTTTGGGCAGGTTTATATCGATTTTGGGCAGATTTATATCAATTTTGGGCAGGTTTGTATCGATTTTGGGCAGGTTTATATCAATTTTGGGCAGGTTTATATCAATTTTGGGCAGGTTTGTATCGATTTTGGGCAGGTTTATATCGATTTTGGGCAGGTTTGTATCGATTTTGGGCAGGTTCATATTGATTTTGGGTAGGTTTATATCAATTTTGGGCAGGTTTGTATCGATTTTGGGAAGGTTTATATCCAATTTGGGCAGGTTTCTGTCGATTTTGGGTAAGTTTATATTGATTTTGGGCAGGTTCATATCGATTTTGGGTAGGTTTCTATCAATTTTGGGTAGGTTCATATTGATTTTGGGCAGGTTTCTATCGATTTTGGGTAAGTTTATATCAATTTTGGGCAGGTTCATATTGATTTGGGGTAGATTTATATCGATTTGGGATAGGTTTATATCAATTTGGAGTAGGTTTCTATTGATTTTGGGCAGGTTTCCATTGATTTTGGGTAAATTTCTATTGATTTTGGGCATGTTCATATTGATTTTGGGTAAATTTCTATTTATTTTGGGCAGGTTTCCATTGATTTTGGGTAAATTTCTATTGATTTTGGGCATGTTCATATTGATTTTGGGTAAATTTCTATTGATTTTGGGTAAATTTCTATTGATTTTGGGCATGTTCATATTGATTTTGGGTAAATTTCTATTGATTTTGGGTAAGTTTCTATTGATTTTGGGCATGTTCATATTGATTTTGGGCAGATTTATCTTGATTCGGAGCACGTTCACCTTGAGCTGACGGGCTCAGTGCTGGAGTGGCTCCTCCATCCCCATCCCACCCCGGAATTAATGAGGAAGGATTTTCCCAGGAGGAATGCAGCAGGTACAGAGGGAGAAAGGTTGTTAGAAATAATCCCGGAGTTTAAGGAGGCGAGCGAGGACTTTTATGGATTTAACAGGAAGCTCCAACATAATTTCCCACTAAAGCTCGTGTCAATAAATCATTTTTTAATTATAAGCTCCAATTATCAGCTAAGCTCGGCTTAATGATCTCTGGAGTGGTTCCTCCTTCAGACGCCCGGCAAGGAACTTCTCCTCCTTCCTTCCTTTGGAGCTGCTGCTGCTATTTTTTTCCCAGCTCCTGGAAAATCCCCACCCTGCGTGTCCGAGTGAAATCCAAGCCTCTCCTAAATCAGGGCCTGTCCAGAGGCGCATCCAAAGGCTGCGGCTCAGTTCCACCCCTGGCACAGGCCGTGAGCCTTTAGGGTCACGGGTTGATTTATGGGATGGGGTCACATTCCCGAGTGTGCCTGCTCAGGTGCCCCGGGGGTTATTCCGGGATTCAGGACACGTGGCAGTGCTGGGAGAATCCCTGGGAGAAGGGGCTGGATGAGGCCCAGATCCCAGCGGCTCCTTGGGATCCAGAGGATGCCGTGTTTTGCGTTTCTTTTCTGCGCTCCAGGATCCCGAGGGATCCTTCCCGTTCTCCATGGGAATGACAGCGGAGGTCGGGAGGAGGAGGAGGGAACAATCTGGGAAAAGAGGAGATAAATGGCTCTGGAATGCTGCAGCCCCTTCATCCCCAGCCGCGCTCCATGTCCCATGGATGATTCCTGATGGGATTGAGCTGGGAATTGAGCTGGGAAATGAGGAGGGAATTGAGCTGTGCTCCATGGCTCCGCGCCGACCCGTGCCTTGGGAAATCGGTCAGGTTTGCTGAGCATTCCCGGGATTTCCGTGTGGAATGGTGCCTCCCCTCAGGCTGGATCATTCCTGGCAGGAGACAGATCCCAGGGCGTTGTCCTGATGCTTCCTGGCCTCTGCTCCTGGGGTGTCCCAGAGATCCAACATGGATCTGGAATGTGCATCCAACATGGATCTGAGTGTGCATCCAACATGGATCCGGAATGTGCATCCAACATGGATCAGAGTGTGCATCCAACATGGATCTGAGTGTGCATCCAACATGGATCTGAGTGTGCATCCAACATGGATCCGGAATGTGCATCCAACATGGATCTGAGTGTGCATCCAACATGGATCTGAGTGTGCATCCAACATGGATCTGAGTGTGCATCCAACATGGATCCGGAATGTGCATCCAACATGGATCTGAGTGTGCATCCAACATGGATCCGGAATGTGCATCCAACATGGATCCGAGTGTGCATCCAACATGGATCTGAGTGTGCATCCAACATGGATCCGGAATGTGCATCCAACATGGATCTGAGTGTGCATCCAACATGGATCCGGAGTGTGCATCCAACATGGATCTGAGTGTGCATCCAACATGGATCTGAGTGTGCATCCAACATGGATCTGAGTGTGCATCCAGCATGGATCTGGAATTTGCATCCAACATGGATCTGAGTGTGCATCCAACATGGATCTGGAATGTGCATCCAACATGGATCTGAGTGTGCATCCAACATGGATCCGAGTGTGCATCCAACATGGATCCGGAATGTGCATCCAACATGGATCTGAGTGTGCATCCAACATGGATCCGGAATGTGCATCCAACATGGATCTGAGTGTGCATCCAACATGGATCTGAGTGTGCATCCAACATGGATCTGAGTGTGCATCCAGCATGGATCTGGAATTTGCATCCAACATGGATCTGAGTGTGCATCCAACATGGATCCGGAATGTGCATCCAACATGGATCTGAGTGTGCATCCAACATGGATCCGAGTGTGCATCCAACATGGATCTGAGTGTGCATCCAACATGGATCTGAGTGTGCATCCAACATGGATCCGAGTGTGCATCCAACATGGATCCGGAATGTGCATCCAACATGGATCTGAGTGTGCATCCAACATGGATCTGAGTGTGCATCCAACATGGATCCGAGTGTGCATCCAACATGGATCCGGAATGTGCATCCAACATGGATCCGGAATGTGCATCCAATATGGATCTGAGTGTGCATCCAGCAGGGATCCGGAATGTGCATCCAACATGGATCCGAGTGTGCATCCAACATGGATCTGGAATGTGCATCCAACAGGGAGCCAGAATTTGCATCCAACATGGATCTGAGAGTGCATCCAACATGGATCTGGAATGTGCATCCAACATGGATCCGGAATGTGCATCCAATATGGATCCGGAATGTGCATCCAACATGGATCCGGAATGTGCATCCAACATGGATCCGGAATGTGCATCCAACATGGATCCGGAATGTGTATCCAATATGGATCCGGAATGTGCATCCAACAGGGAGCCAGAATTTGCATCCAACATGGATCCGGAATATGCATCCAACATGGATCTGGAATTTGCATCCAGCATGGATCCAGAATGTGCATCCAACATGGATCAGAATGTGCATCCAACATGGATCAGAGTGTGCATCCAACATGGATCTGGAATGTGCATCCAACATGGATCAGAGTGTGCATCCAACATGGATCTGGAATGTGCATCCAACATGGATCAGAGTGTGCATCCAACATGGATCAGAGTGTGCATCCAACATGGATCCGGAATGTGCATCCAACAGGGAGCCAGAATTTTCATCCAGCATGGATCTGAGTGTGCATCCAACACGGATCCAGAATGTGCATCCCACATGTGTGCTCATTCCAATGGATGCATCCAACACGTGTCCAGCATGTACAGCCATGGGAATCCGGTGCGTGTTCCCAGAATTGCATCCAACGTGTGTCCGACTGTCCATCCATGGGAATCCAATTGAAGGTCCCAGTCCAATGGATGTATCCAACATGTGCTTCCAATGGATGTATCCAACGTGTGCTTCCAATGGATGTATCCAATGGCTGAATCCAACATGTGTGTCCAACACGTGCATCCAATGCATGGAACCAATGGATGTATCCGCCATGTGCATCCAATGGATGCATCCAACACTTGCATCCAACTTGTGCATCCAATGCATGGAACCAACTCCTGCATCCTACAAGTGTGTCCAACACTTGTACGTATGTGTGTCCAACGTGTTGTATCCATGTTGTATCCGTGTTGTATCCAACACGTCCATCTAATGCATGGAACCAATGGGTGCAACCAACTGATGCATCCAAAATGTGCATCCCACCGATGTTCCAGCATCCAAGCTCTGCATCCCACCGGATCCCGCAGCATTCCCCTCTCCTCATCCACAGGGAATCGCTGCTCTCCTGCCGTTTCCAACCTGCCTCCCACCTTTCCGTGCCCGGATTTCCTCCCTGGCTGCTCTGGAGAAGGATTTCGCATCCTTGGGTGGGGTCACGCCAAGGGTAACGGCATTCCAGCCACTCCAGGATGGATGGGGCTGTTGGAGCAGAGCTTCCCTGCCATTTATCCTCTGGATTCATCCCCTCTGCTCCCGGGCCAGGAGACAACACGGATAGATTTTCCGTGATCCTTTCTTTTCCATTAAAAATATTGGACGGCAGCATTGACAGAGCCCCGGGTGTAAAAGCGCAAGGAGACATTTCCAAACATTTTCTCTGGCAGCTGGGAATTCCAGCTCCTGTCGTTTATTGACCTCTAATTGTTTCCAGCAGGAGCGGGAGACAGGAAGATCAATAGGGACGGGAGAGAGTGAAAACCCTCCCGGTGCACTTAACCGTAGTTAGGAACTGCTGGAATTCATCTTCCCGGGATTTCCAGCAGTAATTGGAACACCGGGATTGCTCCATGTGATGGATTCCGTGCGGAGCAGCAATTCCCTCTCCAATCCTGCTGCCCACCTGGTTCCAGGGCTTGGAGCAGCCTCGTGGTTCTCCAGCTGCCCTTCCCTGTTAGAAATCCAGGAGACCCAAATTCAGGAGGAATTTTAAAGGATTTTAGGGATTCTGGCGGCTGGAACCCCACAGGAAAGAAGGGCTGGATAAATCGAGCCAGGAGAGCTCTGCCACACCAAGACACAGGAGAAAATTTGGGAATGATGTCCTGGAGAAGAGAGGCCTGGAGATGGAGCTGGATTTTCCCACAGGGATCTGCCAAGGCTGGGAACGCTCGGAGTGGTTTTGGGGTGGGGACAAAATGGCCGCCACCGAGTCCGTCCCATCCCGGCATCGGTGTTTTCCATGGAATTTCGGTCCTCTGGGAGCTCCTCCAGCCGCTGGCGGTGCTGCAGGTGCTCCCGGTTCCTGCTGGAAGCTCCCGGCTCCCGCTGGAAGCTCCCGGCGCTGCTGTCACCGGGAATCACGGCCCAGCCCTAATCTGTCATTAGCGCATTCAGCACTAATTGCTGGCAGGGTGCCACGCGCCTATTTTCCCCGTTTTAACAAAACATTTATGCATGGAAGATTTAATGCCAGGTATCAAGCATATCATTGTAAATTTACCACTAATTAAGCCTCATTAAAATAATTAAATGGCTGCCGAGTCACAATGTGAATGAAAAATCACATTTCCTCTCGTGTGCTCGCCCCTCTCCTGGCTGGCCTCACTCCGGCTTCCCAACACAAAAAAAATTTCCTGTTTGGATGCAGGAAGAGAGGATTTCATCCCAATTGTAACATTGGGATTTGGGGGAAGTTCTTCAATTCCAGGACCTCTGGAGATTTTCCTTTCTGGGGATGAAGGATGGACAGTCTGACAAATCTGTTCCTCGGAGCTTTTGCATATTCATCACTGCTCGGATCTTTAATCAAAGCCTGGGCTGGGAATAATGGATGGGATTGGGATGGGATGGGATGGGATGGGATGGGGATGGGGTTGGTATGGGATGGGGTGGGATGGGATGAGGATGGGGTTGGGATGCAGTGGGTGGGGTGGGATGTGATGGGGGTGGGATGGGATGGGGATGGGGTGGGGTGGGATCCAGGACCTCCAGGGGATGCTCTGATTGGAGATCC
Source organism: Acrocephalus arundinaceus (assembly GCA_021534815.1). NCBI lineage: Eukaryota > Metazoa > Chordata > Aves > Passeriformes > Sylviidae > Acrocephalus > Acrocephalus arundinaceus. Next base: position 209,231 of record JAJEOU010002273.1, read on the forward strand.
AGGAATTCCAGGGAATGCTCTTGGAAGGGCCTCCAGGAGAAACAGGAACTCCAGGGAATGCTCTGGCTGGAGGCTCCTGGAGTTGCAAGGGATGCTCTGGGCAGGGATTCCAGGAGCTCCAGGGGAGGGAAGGAGGGAGGCAGAGGAGGAGGAGCCGCCGCTGGGCCAGCCCCATCCCCGTCCCCGCTGTCACTGTCACCGCCATCCCCTGTGTGGTCCCGGCCCGGCTCACAAAGGGCTCAAAGCCCCTTTGTGCTGCACCCGCGGCCGGCTCGGCTCATTCAAGGCCAGCCCGGCAAAGCTCCGATTAACCCTTGCTTGCCCAGGCACGGCCCCATCCTCCCTCGCAGTGGGGCCAGGACAGGTGACCTTTGGGGTTTGGGGACAGGCATGCACCTGTGTTCCAGGGCACCCCAAATGTGGGATTTCCTCTGGGGTCGTGGGAACACCTGAGGTGCCACCTGTTCCTCCTCTGTGGGTCCCGAGCTGAGGGGACATTTCTGCTTTGTTATCCCAGGAATGAATTTCATCCTGCCACCATGATGTCATCATCATCCTGCTGTGATATCATCATTGTCATCATCATCATCATCTCACTGCGACATCATCATGACCATGCCGTGACATCATCATCTCGCTGTGACATCATCATAATGCTGCCATGACATTATCATCATCCTACTGTGACATCATCTTCTCACCATGACGTCACCCCAACAACATCCTTGTACGTGACATCATCCTCCTTCTGTGACATCATCCTCCATCTGTGACATCATCATCTCATGTGACATCATCATCCCATCTATGACATTTTCCCTCCATGACATCATCACACCATGACATCACCTTAGCCATGACATCATCCTTCTCGCCATGATGTAATCCCCATGGTGACATCATCCTCCTGTGATGTCATCCTCCTGCCATGACATCATCCTTGGTTTCCCATTCCCCATTTTCTGGGAATCACGTCCTTCCCCAAGGGACACCAGCACAGGAGCCCCAGCTGTGTCCAGCTGTGCCCGGGAGCGCCCAGGCATCCCCAAGTGTGTCCAGGTGTCCCCAGCTGTGCCCAGGTGTCCCCAAGTGTTCCCAGGTGTCCCCAGCTGTGCCCAGGTGTCCCCAAGTGTTCCCAGCCATGCCCAGCTGTGCCCAGCTGTGCCCAGCTGTGCCCAGGAGTGCTGAGGTGTTCCCAGGTGTCCCCAAGTGTCCCCAGGTGTCCCCGGGTGTCCCCAGGTGTGCCCAGAAGTGCCCAGGTGTCCCCAGGTGTCCCCAGCTGTGTCCTGCTGTGCCCAGGTGTCCCCAGGTGTCCCTGCTGTTCCCAGGTGTCCCCAAGTGTCCCCAGGTGTCCCCAGGAGTGCCCAGTTGTGCCCAGGTGTCCCCAGCTGTGCCCAGGTGTGCTCAGGTGTGCCCAGGTGTCCCCAGTGTGCCCAGTAGTGTCCAGCTATGCCCAGGTGTCCCCAGCTGTCCCCAGCTGTGCCCAGCTGTGCCCAGGAGTGCCGAGGTGTCCCCAGGTGTCCCCAGGTGTCCCCGGGTGTCCCCAGGTGTCCCCAGGTGTGCCCAGAAGTGCCCAGGTGTCCCCAGGTGTCCCCAGCTGTGTCCTGCTGTGCCCAGGTGTCCCCAGGTGTCCCTGCTGCCCCCAGGTGTCCCCAGGTGTCCCCAGCTGTGTCCTGCTGTGCCCAGGTGTCCCCAGGTGTGCCCAGGCATCCCCTGGTGTCCCCAGGTGTCCCCAGGTGTCCCCAGGAGTGCCCAGGTGTCCCAGCTGTGCCCAGGTGTCCCCAGGAGTGCCCAGGTGTCCCAGCTGTGCCCCCTGCCCCCTCTCCCTCCCCGTGCCCCCCGTGCAGCCCCAGCTGCTCCCCCGGATCAAACACCGCTTTTTCCATGGATCACCAATTTATTTTTTTCTGGGAATTGACCCCTGTGGCATTCCCAGCTCCCAGGCAAGCGGCGCCGTTTGGCTCCGTGTTTGCTCATTTCATCCCAAATATTTGCCTGCCAAGCGTGCGCCGTCTCCCGGGACGCGCCATTAATGGGATAATTAGGCAGCCGCTAATGAAAAGGATTCCCGGGAATTATGGCAGGGTTTGTTTTGGCATTCGGAGGCTGGAGTGCTCCAATCTACCTGAGAGTTAATTAGTTAATTACTGCTGGTGGAACACACCTGGAAAAACAGGGCAGTGATGAAGCCGCCGGTTTATTTTCCAGGAGCCCGTGGAGTGTGTTTTCCCATGGAATATTTGGGAAAAAAACCCAAATCCTTTTTCTTTCAGCTTTCCTCAGATTGGGATCTCCAGGAATGGCTCAAATCCCACAGATTTAGGGTGTCCCGATCCTTTTTGGGGTTTCTCTGGTGTCACCAATGAAGCCTCCAATTTATTTTCTGGGAGCCTGCACATTTTTTTCCATGGGATATTTGGGAAGAAAACCAAAATCCTTTTTCTTTCAGCTCTCCTCAGATTGGGATCTCCAGGAATGGCTCAAATCCCACAGATTTGGGGTGTCCCGATCCTTTTTGGGGTTTCTCTGGCATCTCCAATCAAGCCTCCAGTTTATTTTCTGGGAGCCCTTGCAATGCATTTTTCCACAGGATATTTGGGAAAAACCCCAAATCCTCTTTCTTTCAGCTTTCCTCAGATTGGGATCTCCAGGAATGGCTCAAATCCCACAGATTTGGGGTGTCCCGATCCTTTTTGGGGTTTCTCCGGCATCGCTTTGGGTGTTTTGGCGGAATGGCCGCGGATTTTCCGGATCTTTCCCGGTTACACAACCCCTCCCTGGCTCCCGCCGAGCTCCGGGTGCCGCTGGTGGCGACAAACCCCGCGTGGGGCCGGCTGATTAATTAGGAAATTACATTTATATAACCCCTAATCCCCGGCTGGGCTGGGGGAATTACATCCAGATTAGCTCCGAGCCCGAGAAAACCCCGGGCTGGAACGATCACCCGGACACACATCAAAAAAATTGGATCGGTCCGGGTGGAAAAACGGCCAAAATTCCGATTTTTTGGGGTTTATTTCCTTTAATTCCCTCCTCCTGAGGGGTGAGAGCTCCGGAGCTGATCCCGGCTGAACGCGGCCTCCGGTTTTTCCCGACGAAATTGTTTTTATCCTTCCCAACATGTGTTCCCAAGGATTATGGGGCTGTAATCCCGCACGGCTTAACCCGCGGGAGGGATTTGGGAATGGAATTGGATTCCCGGGCTGGGCCGGGATTGGGAATCCTGGAGCTGGAATTAGAAAGAAAATTAAGGGATAAAGGAGAGATTGGAATTCTTGGGGGATTTGGGCGGTCACAACAAATCGGGTTTTGAGGGGTTTGCCCAGATTTGGGGTTTTATTTTATTTTATTTTATTTTATTTTGGGAAAATAGGCCATGGATTGATCCTGGATCCGATGGTTACAAAATTCCTTGGGATTATTGGGACAAACTGGGATAGGGAAGCCTGGAGGTTTTGGGAATGCTCTGTTAACGGACAGAGATCCCTGTCCTGGCTCTTCCTGCTCCTGCTCCAAAGGAATTTTGGGATTTATCCACCCTGGGAGGCACCAGGAGCCCAGAACATCCTTGGGAATGCGAGGAGGTGGAATTCGTGAGGGATTTGGGAAAAGTGAAGCAAGGCCTCGAATCCCAGGAATTCCCCGCTCCTGGGAGTTTGGGATGATCCAACAGGGCTGGAGCTGTCCAGGGATAATTCCCACTCTGTCCTGGGATAATTCCTGCTGTGTCCTGGGATAATTTCTGCTGTCCTGGGAAAATTCCTGCTGTCCCAGGATAATTCCCACTGTATCCCAAAAAATTCCTGCTGTATTATAGGATAATTCCCATTGTCCCAGGATAATTCCCACTGTTTTCCAGGATAATTCCTGCTGTCCCAGGATAATTCCCACTCTTTTCCAGGATAATTCCTGAAATAATTCCTGTTGTGTCCCAGGATAATTCCTGCTGTGTCCCGGGATAATTCCCACTCTTTCCCAGGATAATTCCTGCTGTCCTGGAATAATTCCAGCTGTGTCCTGGGATAATTCCTGTTGTCCCAGGATAATTCCTGTTGTCCCAGGATAATTCCTGCTGTCCCAGGATAATTCCCACTGCCCTGGGATAATTCCCACTGCCCTGGGATAATTCCCACTGTGTCCCAGGATAATTCCCACTGTGTCCAAGGATAATTCCCATTGTCCCAGGATAATTCCCACTGTGTCCCAGGATAATTCCCACTGTGTCCAAGGATAATTCCCACCGTGTCCAAGGATAATTCCCACCCTTTTCCAGGATAATTACCACTGTCCCAGGATAATTCCCACCGCCCTGGGATAACTCCTGCTGTGTCCCAGGATAATTCCCACCCTTTTCCAGGATAATTCCCACCGTGTCCCAGGATAATTCCCACCCATTTCCAGGATAATTACCACTGTCCCAGGACAATTCCCACTGTGTCACAGGATAATTCCAGCTGTGTCCTGGGATAATTCCTGTTGTCCCAGGATAATTCCCACTGTCCCAGGATAATTCCCACTGCCCTGGGATAATTCCTACTGTGTCCCAGGATAATTCCTGCTGTCCAGGATAATTCCCACTGCACTGGGATAATTCCCACTGTGTCCCAGGATAATTCCCACTGTGTCCAAGGATATCCAACCGT